>PVKC010029515.1:0-15094 GCA_004027635.1 Crocidura indochinensis
CCCCCCACCCCCCAAATGCGGCTCTCAAAATAAATTTCAATCATGGTTTTGGTGAGATTTGGCTCAGTTGAAAAAAAAGGTTGCCGACCACTGTGCTCAGGGGTTACTCCTGGCTATGCGCTCAGAAATCACTCCTGACTTGGGGACCATATGGGATGCTGGAGGATCAAACCATGGTCCGTCCTAGGCTAGCACACACAAGGCAGATGCCTTAACACCTCCGCCACCGCTCCGGCCCCATTGGGGAACCAAATGGGATGCCAGGGTTAGATCCTAAGTCCGTCCTGGGTCGGCCGTGTGCAAGGCAAACGCCCTACCACTGTGCTATTGCTTAGGCTCCTCCAATTGTTAAGCTTTTGTTTAAGCATTTCAAACTTCATTTCATTTTAATGAGATTTCTTAGCCCATCAACAAAGGCTCACAAGTTTATTCAGAAAATATTGTTCTCTAAGGAAATATAACATACTTGAAGAATTGCTTTCAGAGAACAATTTAAGTGTATAAGTGATAAGTTTTTAAGAAATATTAAATCAATTAGCAGTATTCTTATAGCTAAGAGTAATGCTCTTTGACATTTAACAAATCGCTATTTTAATTCTATTTACTAATTAGGTTAGTTTTTCATTTTTTTAATCAAGAAGTGGTATATAAATTTAAGCTGGTCATTTTTTCATAATGTAAATCACCATTCAATTGATTCATTTTTATTATACCTACCTCCTGTGAAAATTTTTTCTTACTTTGTTTTGGTTCATTACATTATTCCATTTTAAAATCCTTTGGGCATAGAATTAATTCAGGATGTTTCTATTCTTATTTTATAATTAATATAAATTTAGAGGGATAAAATTTATTTCTGGTACACTTCCGCCAGCATCTCATTAATTATGATGTGTTGAACTAACATGCTTATTATTTTTCAAAAAGATTTTATTACAGCTTTGCTTTGTAACAGTTAATGTGGTATTTTGAATTTTAACGTCCTGTGATTTGTTTCTGTAGAATTCCATTTTTTCCTATTTAGGCATAATTGTATTATTATGTTGTGATGTGAGAATATGGTTTTGTAGATTTCATGCAATTGTACTTTGCATTAAATAAGTGCATTTTTCTGTCCCAGTAAATGACTAATTTGTGCAACTAGAAAAAATCTTTTATAATCCTTTGTCTTATAATTCAATACTTTCCACATGTCTGTTAGCTCAACATTATTCCTTAGATTTTTGCAGCTAATTATTTCTCTTCTGTTTGTTCTCAGATTTTTCCATATGTCTTTTTTCTGAGACTCTCAATTAGAAAGATTATTCTACTTTGTTCGGTTGATTTTTCTTCTATATGCCACCCTCAAAGATGAATTTAGGAATATTCTGATCCAAGCAGCCACACCTGATTTAACTCTGAAAGGGACCTTGTATCTCACTGAATAGTGGACTGGCATGGTTTTGAATGTCTTAATAATGTCTGAATAAAATATTGCATTTTCATCTTAAAGTGAACTGCATTGCAAATTCTGTAATCAGCCCTGCTTGTTTCCTATCTTTGGCAACTTTGCTGAACCTTTTACCTTTCTTTTTTTTTGATCACAGGCTGATTGGAAATGACTTGTTGGATTTTCTAAGTAGGGCATTTCATCATCTATATGAAATCCCCTTCTGGTCAGGCAGCTTCTAAAAACTAATTCCAGTTAGTTATCTCTCCCTATCCCCTCCCCAGGGTGAAATCACTGCTGAGTTCCTTCTAGTGTCTCCTTCACTTTTTGTCAGTGTTCTTTGATTATTTCCAGAGGTCAGGTGTCCAATAGATGTAACTTGTCTGGGCTCTTCCAGGGCTTCTCCTGGAGTAAAAGAGGGTTAAAATTTAGCTCTCTGCCCCCCCCCCAACTCCCTTTCCATATAGCCCAAGAAGTTTCCTCTCCGCAGCCTCATAATTTCCAGGGGTCTAGAATCTAACACTTATAATTTTAGGCTTTTGCTTCTTTCCTGTCACACCCCTCTTCATTAGCCATATATTCATATCATCCTGGGAAAGTGCTTATATATGGAAAACATATTTTCCTCATATTATTTGAAAATAAACAGATTTTGGACAGGACTAAGTCCCAGAGAACATCCCAGAAAACTGGAATTCAAGATTGCCTTGTCTGTTACCTGTGGTCTGACTTAAGCTAGTCACTTCATTCTTCGAAGTTTTAGTCTTCCGATCTGAAAAAACACAATAGCTATGCACGGGAGGTTTTGTGCAAGCTAAGTGAGGTGAGGCCTGAGAAGCCCTCAAAATTGTGCCTGATGCATAGAATGTTCTCCTTTTCTCCACCGAGGTGCTCGGCTAACTCTTGAGACTGCAGCAGAATGGTAATGCTGATTAAACATCGAGAGATAGTTTTGTCTCTGTGCAATGACCTCAGGAAATAAGATGGAAGACACTCTCCAAGTCTGAGTTGCCTTGAGAAACAATTCAGGGGGATTAAACCACTACCCACCAACTGAAATAATATAAGTTTTTTCCTGCACACACAGTGGTACTCAGGAATTACTCCTGACTTTGTGCTCAAGGATCATGCTTAGTGGTGCTTGGTTGGTGCATTGGGTTGGTCCATTTAAGAGAAGGACCTTAACACCTATACTATCTCTCTGACCCATGTTACTGTCTTTTAACGCAGGATTTCAGTGCCCCAGGTACTCATCTTTGCCAGTTCTGTAAAGTGAGTAAGCCAATATCATCAACATCCTGTCCAACCCAAAGTGCTTGCATGTCTTGTGCTGATACCTGGCATGATATGGACTTGTCTAGGGAAACACATGATCAGAATTTGATTCCACTCCTGCTGGAAACAAGTAGGGCTCTGGAGTTAATACATCAAAAACTATCTAATTCAACTAATTCTTTCTTTTGGTTTCATTCTTGGAATATGAATCATGTTCCTGCTCCCTGAACTCTGCTTCTGGCTGGCTGGTTTACCCCACTACTATCTCTGGTTATATAGACATATTCTAGACTTTCTCTTTATTTTTCATGAAATCAAAATGATAAAGCTATCATGCTAAATGTGATTTCTTTTTTCTCTTCAGAATTACTACCCAAAGATACCCGTAGGGAGATAAGCTTTTCCAACAGAATGTGTGCTGATTGATGCAAGATTGTGTAGATGTGTGATCCATGAGTCCACATCACCGATGGAAGGGAACTGCAGTGGAAATTCAGTCCATGTGTCCCACAAATATATTTCTTGGTCGATCAGACACGTCGCTTTCTCAAAATGAACACAGGGGTGTTGAGTACTATTAGCAATATGAAGATAAATACATTTTTTGAGCCCCACACTCAACTGAGTAAGAATTTCTGGGAAGAAAAACACATTCATTCCTTCCTGTATGTACTAGAAAAATTTGGGAGATTTCAGAGAACAATTAACCTTCTGGGTAAATTGTGAGCTCACTTTCTACCTTTTCAGTGTTTATACCATTTCTTATTGCTTGCAAATGTTGATCAACATCCTCCAACCATAGACACCCAGAGTTTTTAATCCTCAAGTGACCAACGAGGAAATGAAATCCCATGGTTTTAAGTCTTTATCTGATGTTGAGTGGTGGACAAATGGCAAGGTTCTGAGCCATAGTCTTGGCCAAAGCATCTTAGGTTGGGGTGAAATATTTGCGTACCACTACATAGAAAAGGGCTTAGGAAAGACAATGTTTAAGCTATGTGTTTAGAAAGAGAAACAAAATGGTAAGTGTTAGGATTGTTTTCATGGCTGAAATGTCAAAGCTATCTTCCTTAGGAGACAGATGAATGATAGAATCTAAAGATGTTTCAGTCTGTGAAGTATTTATGCCAGTATTAAGGATAATTTGATACTATAGAATAAGGCAGTAAAAATTCTTACTTTTGGATATAACCTATAATCAAACCCATGGGATCCAGTCATGACTGGAGATTGAGACGATTTCATTTTACTCTATATACTCTAAGCACTTTAACATTCTACTGTACTGGCTACTTTAATTGGCCCTAACTCTTCCAAGCACAGCAAGACCTCAGGAATCAAAGAATTGGCAATGTTAGGAGAAGGATTGTTTTATCATCACCACCTTTGACTTTGTCTGGTAAAGGGAAACCAGGGAACCTAATTTGAAAGGTGGGGAAAATGGGCCAATTATATGAAACCATTGAACTCAGACTACTGAAATATGTAATTATAATTGTCTTTAATAGTAAGAGAGCAAAAAATAGGGAATTGAATGGACCAGTCAGAAATACATATGAATTGGAAGAGAGCTAAAACATTTCATTATATCATGCCAAATAGTAATTCCACCAAAATAAATAAAGACAGCCAAGAATTTAGCAAACAGAACATTCCTTTCCCTTCATGCCATCTAATTTGACCTTTCCCCCCCTCAGTTTTTAAAAAAATCTGTGATTTAAAAACCCAGAATGAGAGGTCAACTGGAGTCATTCATCCTGACCTTTCTTTCCCCTTCAGGCTGGAGCTACTCAAACTGTTCTCCAGATAATTGCCTCTCTTCTGAGCTTCTTGTGAATAGGAAATTCCAACAGCCCCTTGATAATAGAAGACAGTGCCATGATGGCAGTACAAGATTTCTTCTGTGAAGCCAACAAGTACGGTGGCCACAATTCTTTTCTTCATGAGCAGATGTTCCCCCTGCATCTTGGGATCCTCTACGTATAGGTTCAGGTGATTTGAAAAGATTATGTCAGTTTCCTTCCATAGTGTGTCTTCTCAGGTCTACTCATGCAAGAAATATTTTTCTAGGAAGTGGAGAAAAGAAGAAGACCTCAGTTGTGTTCAGTGAATTGAAACTCTCCCAATTCCCCACAGTTAATTATGACCTCTGTTCAGCCTCATTCAGTCTCATCAATTCCTCCAAGGCCTTAGTTTCCAGGTCTTCCTCCCTTTTCAAACCCCCTTTGAGGGGCCAGGCGCTGGCGCTGGAGGTAAGGTGCTTGCCTTGCCTGCGCTAGCCTAGGATGGACCACGGTTTGATTCCCCCCATTTCCCATTTGGTCCCCCAAGCGAGGAGCGACTTCTTAGCACATAGCCAGGAGTAACGCCTGAGTGTCACTGGGTGTAGCCCAAACACCGAAAAAAAAAACCCATTTAAGGTCTCTCATATGATCCAACTATACCACTCCTAGGGATATACCCTTAGGAACACAAAAATACAATTCAAAAATACGTTCCTCACACCTATATTCACTGCAGCACTATTTACAATAGCCAGACTCTGGAAACAATCAAGATGCCCTTCAACAGATGGATGGCTAAAGAAACTATGGTACATATACACAATGGAATATTATACAGTCATCAGGAGAGATGAAGTCATGAAATTTTCCTATATGTGGATGCACATGGAATTTATTATGCTGAGTGAAATAAGTCAGAGGGAGAGAGATAGACACAAAATAGTCTCACTCATCTATGGGTTTTAAGAAAAATAAGGACATTATTGTAAAAGTCCCTAGAGACAATAGACATGAAATCGGAAGGACTGGCTTACAATATGAAGTTCACCACAAAAAGTAATGGTGCAGTTAGGGAAATAGCTACACTAACAACTATCATGACAATCTTAATGAGTGAGAGAAGTAGAATGCCTCTGTCTCAAATAAAGGCAGGGGTTGGGAAGGAGGGGGGCATTGGTGGTGGGAATGTTGCATTGGTGAAGGGGGATTTTTTTTAGATTGGGTAATTTTTATTAATATTTTTAATATCTTTAATCACCTTGATTACAAATATGATTGTAGTTGGTTTTCAGTCATGTAAAGAACACCCCCCTTCACCAGTGCAACATTCCCATGACCAATGTCCCAAATCTCCCTCCTTCCCACCCCACCCCCACCTGCACTCAAGACAGCCTTTCTACTTCCCTCATTCATTCACATTGTTATGACAGTTCTCATTGTAGTTAATTCTCTAACTGTACTCATTACTCTTTTTGGTGAGCTTCATGTTCTGAGCTGGATCTTTCAACTCTCTTCTCTTTTGTCTCTGGGAATTATTGTAAAAATGTCTTTTATTTTTCTTAAAACCCATAGATGAGGGGCCCAGGAGATAGCATGGAGGTAAGGCGTTTGCCTTTCATGCAAAAGGTCATCGGTTCGAATCCCGGTGCCCCATATGGTCCCCCGTGCCTGCCAGGAGCAGTTTCTGAGCATGGAGCCAGGAGTGGCCCCTGAGCACTGCCGGGTGTGACCCAAAAACCAAAAAAAAAAAAAAAACCAAAAAACAAAAAAAAAACCATAGATGAGGGATACTATTCTGCATCTATCTCTTTCCCTCTGACTTATTTCATTCAGCATAATAGATTCCATGTACATCCATGTATAGGAAAATTTCATGACTTCATTTCTCCTGACAGCTGCATAATATTCCATTGTGTATATGTACCACAGTTTCTTTAGCCATTCATCTGTTGAAGGACAACTTGGTTGTTTCCAGAGTCTGGCTATTGTAAATAGTGCTGCAATGATATAGGTGTGAAGAAGAGACTTTAGTGTTGTATTTTTGTGTTCCTAGGGTATATCCCTAGGAGTAGTATAGCAGGATCGTATGGGAACTCAATTTCCAGTTTTTGGAGGAATCTCCATATCGCTTTCCTTAAAGGTTGGACTAGATGGCATTCCCACCAGCAGTGAGAGTTCCTTTCTCTCCCTGACAGCACTGTTTGTTCTCATTCTTTGTGATGTGTGCCAATCTCTGTGGTGTGAGGTGGTACCTCATAGTTGTTTTGATTTGCATCCCTCTGATGATTAGTGATCTGCAGCATTTTTTCATATGCTTTTTGGCCATTTGTATTTCTTCTTTGGCAAAGTGCCTGTTCATTTTTTTCTCCCCATTTTTTTATGTGATTAGATCTGTTTTTATTTTTTCTTGTAAAGTTCTGTCAGTGCCTTGTATATTTTGGATATTAGCCCCTTATCTGATGGATATTGGGAGAATAGTTTCTTCCACTCAGTGGGTGGCTCTTGTATCCTAGGCACTAGTTCCTTTGAGGTACAGAAGCTTCTCAGCTTAATATATTCCCATCTGTTTATCTCTGCTTCCACTTGTTTGAAGAGTGCTGTTTCCTTCTTAAAGATGCCTTTAGTCTCAATGTCATGGAGTGTTGTTCTGTATATCTTATGGTTTCAGGTCTGATATCAAGGGGATGTTGTTTATGACTGTGAGTAGCATCAGGTGTGGCCTGCAAACCAAAAATAAATTAAAAATAGGATTATAATGCATACACATGGAAAATTAACTTCCTACTAAAAACCCCACCATTATCTTCACTAGAGTACCAGTCTTTACTTTTTCACAAAAACCTATTTATTGAACATATGTTAGTTCTGTGTATTTATATCTATAGAAATAAAACATA
The DNA here is from genome assembly GCA_004027635.1 of Crocidura indochinensis. NCBI lineage: Eukaryota > Metazoa > Chordata > Mammalia > Eulipotyphla > Soricidae > Crocidura > Crocidura indochinensis. Next base: position 7,386 of record PVKC010029515.1, read on the forward strand.
CCCAGCATATCTAAAGAAAATAAAATATGAAATAAGGAAGAGCACATAAGACTTTCTAAGACTTTAATAAGACTTTTTTATAAGACATTTTTAATAGCACCTAAGATTTTATAAGCACGGATGACAAAGGTGGCTTTTTTAAAAAGTAAAGATTCTCATTAATTAAAATGAAAATATACTCTGAACTGAGTAGAGATTTTAAAGGGTTAGAGAGCATGCTTATAAAGTATCAGATTAATGTCTGGCATCATATGGCCTCCCTGGCACTGTTGTGTGAAGGCCAGAGCCACTCACACTAGAAGACTTAAAATCTGAAAAACAATATTGAGAATCAATTATATGTCTGTTCTTCAGCTGGCACAGTGTTTAGAGATGAATTCTGGGGAGTTAATGCCAAGTTGTAGAGTTTATGGCTGGCATATGCGAGTCTCTTTAGATTCCTGGTACCCCATCACTTACCAAAACACCACTGGATACATCCCTGATGCCATGCCACCTCAGCATCTGAGCATCTGAGCACTGCTGAGAGTGATCCCCATTTAAGAAAATAAAGGTGAAAGTCAGAGAAAGTTATAGGGGGTAAAACACTTGACTTGCATGAGTCAAACTCATTACAATTCCTGACACCACATATGGTCCCCTGAGCACCACCAAGAATAATCCCTGAGCACAGAGACAGAAATAAGCCCTGAGCTAGGTTGGGTACCAAATGCTTCATTAAAAAAAAAAAAAGGAAAAGAAAAGAAGGCACTCTGTAGTGACCACTTTGGTGATCTCAATTAATAGAGAGAAAAGACATGTAAATTTGAGTTGGTGGAATTAAAACTCATATGGAAAGAAGACACATAATAAATTATTATCAAATCAAAAATGTAGTGTATAGCAGAGGACTGTACCAAAAATTTTTAGAGCCTTTAGTTTCTGGTGTTAAAAATATCTTAGAGAAAAAGGAATCATTTATTTTTCTTATGTTTTTATTTTAGGGTCACATCCCGCAGTGATCAGCAACTCTCCCAGAATGGGGGTCAGGCATTCCAGATAATGCTGGCAGACCATGTGGTCTCTGACATACAGAACTTAGGCTCTCGTCCTTTGGGTCATCTCCCTGAGCCCTCTGTGCTTTCTTGAAGGAGGTCTTGAACTTACTCTGATGGGGAAAAGAGGGAAATCTGGATCAAAAACCTAGCAAACTCCCAGAGGAATGCACAGAAGAGAAAAAATGGATTAGATTGGAGGAAGCATACCTGGTTAGGAGATGAAGCCAGTAGGGAGGCTGCAGGCCTGACTATGCTTTCTATGTCTGCTAGGAGAATGAAATGATTCTAAAAGGGGAGCTGTTGCAGAGATTCGAGGTGATTCCTATGTTCAGTACATCTGTGACATATTGAATTAGTTGCACTCATTGAGAGAGAAACTAAACTCGGTTGGGTTGCATTGAGTTAGACCAATTTATAAGGGGCCACCTTATAAATCAACCTGAGAAGGGATCCCCCAGAATAATTCTAATGGTGGTTAGGAAAATAGGTCAAAAGGTTAGAAAGTCAGGTATGATAATGAGACTATAAACCAGTCTTTTAAGAGACTTTACATGATCAACTAGATTTTCATGGTCAGTTGGCATGAGTCAGAGGGGACTTAGGGATGTGTCTGATGCTTTAGTTTGGAATTTGTGGGGAATTGTTAAAATATAATAAGGAATACAGGAGAAAAGCTATGTAGAGCTCATAGTAATGGATTAAACCTCATACTGGATATGAAATTTAGGGTTTCTATGGTATATGCTGATTAGGAATCTCAGCAGAAAAAGAGAACATTTTAGTGATGCAACATCATCAAACGTTCCACCAAAAAAAAAGATTAAGAAAGGAAGATAAAGATTAATAACTAGTGATTAGGTTTGTTCTTTAGGATTTCAACCATGACCTTTGAGAGGACAATTTTGGTAGAAGGGGAAGGAAGCCAATGGCAGAAGGTAATGGAAAAATCTTCAGGAACTTCTGTAGAGAAACTATTCATGTGCCAAAGAAAAGGAGCTAATGGAGAAGGAAATGGAGGGAGAGGCAAGGAAGGCAGAGAGAAGCTGCTTCACTGATCAAGGAGAGAAAAGCTCCCTGAGGCACTCCTGCCTATACCTCAGGCATTGCTTTCCTCTTGGTGTCTTATGAATGGCTGCAGCAGCTCTCACTCTGGTTATAGAAGTGTAGGAAGGGGCTTGTCTTTCATAGACCATCCTACAGGTAGCTAAGAGCTCAGATACCCATTGGATATCTTTGCCAATAGCTGGGGAGAAGACACCACAATGAGTTAACTTTAACTGGACACACAGGTTTTAGACAAAAATCAGTGTGAAGGAGAAGGGCAGATAGCGATGAGTTCACTCACAGTGAGTTTGTAAGGAGTGGCTAGGATCTAGTGACAAGAACCTCTTGAACTTTGGCTACAGAACTGAGGTTAAATACAGAGAACTGGCGGGGAGAAGAGGTGAATAATAGTAGATCTAGAAGTGACACCAGGTCAGTGGTAGAGTATCTTGCTCACTTTGGTGGTGATGGAGGGGTAATATACACACTTTAAGCAAAAACATAAATACCGTGGCTTCCTCAACTACAATAAAAATAACAGCAACATCATATGGGTGAATATTAACCCTGGCCTTACAGCTTATAGATACAGATACAAATGGGGTTTTCCGAGATGACAGCTCTTTCTCTCCAGGTTCCTGGTAATCATCTTCTCCTCAGGCTCTGAGATGCTTACAAAAGATATGAGGTCCAAGGCCTAAAAGAAGGAGAGCCGGAAGTGGAGAGAAAATATATTTTTTTCTTTTTGCTCTAAGGCTGCTCTCCCAAATTTTGATTCTTATCTATGCATAACTAACCCTGGGACAGGCCATTCCTTCAATAAAACCCTTCTTCTGCCTTCTACTCAAATAAGAGTTGGCTTAAAGAACAAATAGTTCAGAACCGAATTATTCAATGATCACATTCACATACTCATAGCTGGTTTCTGATTGGGATCAGCTTGAATGACGGATAAGGCAAGGAGAAATTGAATGGAGGAAGAGTAAAATTGTAAGTATTTTGTTTTATAAATTTTTTCTCACTAGGGACCCATAGCATGTGATGGTCAGTTATGGCAACACCAGGAAATGAACCTCATGGTCTCAGACTTGCCCTGGGCAGCAGACCACTGTGCCATCTTCTGGGTCTTTCTTAGTAGATGTCACAGCAGTACTGAACACCTCATCGCAAGTTACAGAACCATCAGGAATTTGTACTCTATAGGCAAGTACTTTAAACCATAAAACAATCTCCCCATCCCTAAAATATGTATTTATAGGAGAATGAAAATTTGAGCCCATCTAGAGCTCTGATTTTTTTCTTCTCCAGCGATGTGAAGACTGTATCATGGCTGGATTTAGGCAAATCTGTAGATGGAAAAGTTAGGCACAAATGAAGACTGGTGATATGAAGTGCTTAGGATGTGGGTGAGGGTGTGGCTTGAAGTCTTGGTCATGGAAAATAAAGCGTCAGGGGAAATAAATATAGACAGAGTAGCTTTTGAATTTCAAAATGGGATGGATGAGATGAAAATTTCAGTCTTTCTGAGGAGGCTTCTGGGAAGTAAAGGAATGGAACTACTGTCAGGGCTATGTTGTCAGCTAGATCCCAGTTTCTGAGTTCAGATGTCAGCTAATGGGATGGTTCCAGACTTGGAGTGTTGGACTGTATAAAGAGGGAGGGAGAAAAAGAGGGAGCCATACATTACATATTAGTCTGAGGCTTCTCAAACTCTTAACATTTAATTGTTTCTTGAGAATTAGATAGATGAATTCCACAAAAATGTAGGATTTTTTTCTTTTCAATTTTGTTTTATTTATTTTTTGGGGGAGGCTATATCCAGTAGTGCTCAGAGATTACTCCTGACTTTGCACTCAGGAATCACTCCTGGTGGTCTCAGGGTACCATATGGATCAAACCCAGGTTGGCTGCCATCTAGACAAATGTCTTCCCTGCTGCACTATTCTTCTAGCCCCAGAAATGCAAATATTTTAACACATTTTCTGTTCTTGGACTATATCACCTGAATTACAAAGAAGAAGGGAAAAATAGGCCCTTCTGTATACCTTTGAAAGAACAGCCTAGGGAGACCTCATTTCATGTCTGTCCTCTCATGTGAATAAACTAATAAAACAAGTTTGTATTCCAAATTTTGGAAATTTCTGGAAAAAATTAAATGATCCTGGCAGTACTGAATCAGGGTTCCTTTGTGGCAGCAATGATTCCTCACTAAGCCAACTAAGACCTGCCACCCCATATTGCCACCTCACATCAGATTGAATGCCAATGGGATTTCATTTTTAGTTATATTGTCTTGCTTAAAATTAAAAGGGAAGTGAAAATATTCTTATGTTCAACTCTCTAAGAGTCCTTGAAAATTGGGAAAGTCAAATATAAACAGGAAGAGTATAAATATTTACATACTTATATGTAAATATATCACTGTTGAAAAACTAAATGACTGCACAATCTAAGTTCCTCCAATTTTACTCCTTAGCTCACTAACCTGGGTCCCATTGGTATCTGACTCCTATAATAACATCTTAGTAGAAACATAGTCAAATATACAACAGTTAACAAAAAGAGTGGCAAACAAAGAGATTTTGATAAGCAGCAGTCATTTTTTGAATGAATCATATTGTTAGTTTGCTGATTAGTATTCCTCACCAATCCCAAATAATTAATAGATTCCTTTCAAGTGCTACCTAATTCAATAGCCAGGGAGAACAATCTAATGAATTCACAAAGTAGTTCCTCAGTGGCTAAAATGCTTTCAAATAATTCCCTGAGTACCTAGCTTCTTGGCAGCCTTGAATATTTCCAAAAGATGGATCCAAGGAAAATTGATGAAGTATCTAATGAAAGAGGAGAGGAAGAATAAGAGAATGAAAGGTTTTGGGTAGGACTAATTATTCACTGGTGCCCAGGAATAAAGGCATTTGATATATTTCTTTTGGGGGGGGTGTGTTTTCCAAGTGATGATAGGTGCCTGGGGCTACCACCACCATTCTTGGCCATCTTTTACAGTAGTTCAATGCAAGGGAGTTAGGGTGCAGTACTGTTCAGGCCCTGTGATTTTGGGAATTACCAGGGCCACGTCTGAGGTGCTCAGTGGCTTTTAGGCCATAACCAGTAGTGCTTAGGTCCTCAAGGGCTGCCCCTGGCAATGCTTCCATTTGTTGTTGGAGGTTAAACCTGGGCAGGCCAAGTGCAAGTCATGCATATTAAGCCTTTACTATCTTTCCAGTCCACCACAGATTTTTTTTTGTTGTTGTGAATAATGATAAAGCAAATCTAATCCAAGTTTGAGGAGCCTAATAGATTGCAATCAACATCTTGGATTAATTTAGGAAGTAAATGGATGGCCAGTTTGGATCAAGACACTGGCAGAGCATTTTTTTCCTTAACTCCTTTCTGTCTTTGACTTCCTGCTCAAATTAGCACTCTGATTAGCCTATAGGTAGCTGGCTCAGAAGTTGAACTGCATCTTGAGAAAAGACAGGAAATAAAATGAGATTGAGATTTTGGAAGTGAGTTTTGTAGTATATGGAGGGGAATAAATAATCCGAAGGCCAAGTGCTTAGTGAGTCAGAAAAGTGGCAAGAGCTGTAATGTTAGAGCCTGTGAACTGGAAACAAGATATGAATTCATAACCTACAAGGGTATAAATGACGCCAAGGAGTCAGTAAACAGGGTTATTTTGGGAGGCCAAAGGAAGGCTATTATGGAGCAGTGAGCCCGAGCAGCTCATGTTCTAGGTATTGAATTAAAGATAGAAGCAAGCAGAAGACAGTTTGGTGAAGTGTCAACTGTGATTAAAAGCTGAGATAGACTGAAGTATGAAGAAAATTGAAAAGAGATATGGCTGTAAACTATTGACAAAATAATTCCATCATAAGGGTATCTATGGACTTTATAATGAAACATGTTACTCATTAGAATAAAACTGATATAACATATCCATGTAATAATTTGATGTGAGCACTGTAGAGTCATCCAGCATGAGTATATTATTAATGCCTTATCTCTTAATGCCCAACTCTGAAAATCAGTATGAAGGAACTGTTAGATGGTATTTCCTGAGGAACCATTATAATATTCTGCCTCTTTCTCACTGTAACTTGTATGCAATTTACAGTGCAGTGAAAGCACTCCAACCAGATATTTTTGGCAAAATATTTACAATTTCAATAACATTGCTCACGGAATAGAAGAAATAGAAAGCAACCGCTTTGTATGTGTCGACTTAAGCAGGAAGGAGAAACAATTGTTTACTATGCTGTTTGGGATGACAAACAAAATCTGACTTTAAGCTATTAAAAAGCCCGCTGGGAGCCAAGGATTGCACATGTTGGAAGAGCCTACTCCTTCTACTTGTTCATTGTGGGGAAATGGTACTCACAGGCTGACTTTTCTGTGATGAAGAAGGGCAGAGCTAACATCAGCAGGCATGGGTCCTCTGGCATGCAGGACATAGGCATTTACCAGGAGCAAAAGGAAACTTGCAAAGACCATGAACTTCTGGCATCCTTAGCTACAGGTCTGCCAAGATAAATTGGGATCTGTCTGAATTTAAATGCCAAGTCTATTTCAACGAAGGCACCCTGTTTTGACCTACTATTAGGAGTTCAAAGCGAGATGGATAGATGCTCATTTTTTTTTTTTTTGGAGAGCATTAAGCAAATTGGATGGTGATTTTTATAAACAGCTTCCTTTAACTCTTAAGCCCCCACTCCCTGAGCAAAACTCACTGCAGAAGAATAGATTTGACCGTTGTAGCCATTTGCTGGTGATCGATTGGTAAAGGCAGGCAAGGACAGCAGGCTTTCCAGGAGTTTATTCAAAACACAAGAGAACTTTATTAATAAAGTAAGAAGCATTCTCCCTTTTCTTCCCCACAGCAAACTCTCAGGCTACTACCACTAGCCATCTGTTAAAGCAGATTAAGAACCTGATGGAATGATTTGGCTGTACATTTCAGCACACCTATACTGTGTATTTTGGAACCAAGACAGAACGGAAGGAAGGAAGGAAGGAAGGAAGGAAGGAAGGAAGGAAGGAAGGAAGGAAGGAAGGAAGGAAGGAAGGAAGGAAAGAAGGAAGAAAGGAAGGAAGAAAGGAAGGAAGGAAGGGAGGAAGGAAGGAAGGGAGGAAAGAAGGAAGGAAGGGAGGAAGGAAGGACGGAAGGGAGAGAGGGAGGGAAGAGAACAGAATAAAGTATTAAACACAGATGTATATAAACGTAAAAAATGTTTGTGTGTGGGCCTGGATTGGCAAGATAGGGATCAAAACAGGGCTGGTGTGTCACAACAATTGCATTCCAGGGCCAGAGAGATAGCACAGTGGTAGGTAGGGCATTTGCCTCACAAGTAGCCATCCCAGGACGGACCATGGTTCAAATCCCGGCATCCCATATGGTTCCTTGTGCCTACCAGGAGTCATTTCTGAGCACAGAGCCAGGAGTAACCCCTGAGAGCCGCTGGATGTGACCCAAAATAAAAACAATAACAACAATTGGATTCCAGAAGATCTTGAAAGAATCAAAACTCCCCTCAAGAGTGGGGCCCGGGAGATAGCATGGAGGTAAGACGTTTGCCTTTCATGCAAAAGGTCATCAGTTCGAATCCCGGTGCCCCATATGGTCCCCCG
>PVKC010029516.1:0-15099 GCA_004027635.1 Crocidura indochinensis
AACCCCTGAGCACTGCCGGATGTGGCCCAAAAACCAAAAACAAACAAAAAAAAATACATAAAAGATAAAGCTGGAGGGAGAGATATTATAGTAAGTACAGTGCTTGCCTTTCACACAGCCAACCTGGATTCAACCCCCAGAACATTACCAGGAGTAATTCCCGAGTGCAGAACCAGGAGTCAATCCTAAACATTGCTGATTGTGGCTCCCAAACAAACAAATACTTGAAAGATGAGTTACCTTGGCAGCATTGATATTTCCTGATTGAACTTTCCTTCCAGATTCCCGCTTTGTGTTCTGGCCTAAAACAGAAAGAAAAAAGGCAAGGGCTGGAGTGATAGATAATTCGGCTATCCTGAAATATTCTTGACTTGCATGTGGTAGACCTGGGTTTGATCCGCAGCACCAGATATGGGCTCCCAAGTCCTACTAGGAGTAATTCCAGAGCATAGTCAGGAATAAGGCCTAGGGGTCAGAGTGATAGCACAGCTGTAGAATTTTTTTTTTTTAGCTGTAGGATGTTTGCCTTGCATGTGGTCAACCCAGGACGTTCCCAGGTTTGGTCCGGTAGGCCGTATGGTCCCCTGAGCCTACCAGGAGCGATTTCTGAGCACAGAGTGAGGAGTAACCAGAGCGCCGCTGGGTGTGACCCAAAAAAAGACACCCCCCCCACAAAAAAGGGGCAATTATGCAGTACTGCTTCATTGTACAAAAGCTATTAATTCTTCAACCTTTGAAAACAGTATCAGTTGTATAAATACACAGACAAAAACGTACCAAAATTTTTACTTTGTTAGTTATTATATGTCAATTATATCTTTAAAGGCTGTTAAAGAAAATCCAGGCCAGGGAGATAGTGCCAAGGGCAGATAGAACTCAGGGCTTCAGCATGGTCGCACCCCCCTAGGCCAACCCAGCTGGGAGGAAGCACTGAACTGGAAACAGCAAATACCACCACAGCTATGACCCCAAACAAGTTTTTTTTTTTTTTTTTTTGGGTCACACCCAACAGTGCTCAGGGGTTACTTCTGGCTCCATGCTCAGAAATTGCTCCTGGCAGGCACGGGGGACCATATGGGGCACTGGGATTCGAACCAATGACCTTTTGCATGAAAGGCAAACGCCTTACCTCCATGCTATCTCCCGGGCCCCCCAAACAAGTTATTTGAAAGCCTGGAGTAACCTCTGAACCTCTGTTGGATATGACCCCCCCTAAACAAAAACAAGTTAAAAATAAAACAAAAAAAAATACGGCTACATCTTATTTCATGTCACTATTAGACTAATACTAAAAACCCATTAAATTTCATTTATGGAATCTTAAGTTCTCACATTCCCTTTAACCATTTCACAGCAAGGATTCATAATCTCAGCTTTATGTAACAAAAGATCCTCAATGACCTATGACTCCCTTAAGAGCACCAACTAGTGCCTTTTGAATAAAGGTAATTTGGAGATTCCTATTTTCATTCTTGGGAAGAGGATTCACAGAAAGTTAAAGCAGAATCAGTGAGAAATACCCCCCTCCTTGCCCGTGTGCTATGAGGACATTTCCAAAAGAATTCCCTATAGTTTTGGTGCAAGAAACAGGCCCTCCTAGCTCAGATATTGGAAAAAGCCGGGATCACACTTATGAGCAGTAATGACTGACTAGGTACCTAGCTTCGTGAAGAACCGCTGCCCCACGGATGGAGACAAGGTGGTATTAGGACCCATTAAAAGTTGCTCTCCCTCCTCTCCTCAAATGCTGCAGCCCCCTACTATTAATTATTTATTTTAGGGCCACATGGGGCGGTGCTCACCTTACTCCAGCTTCTGCACATAAAGAATTACTCCTGGAGGTGTGTGTGTGTGTGGGGGGCTATATAAAATGCTGGGGATGAAATCTGGATCTTGCGGAGTTGCAAAGCCCTACCCCTGTACTACGGCTTTGGCCCTATGCAGCCCCTTACCATTGAAACCCTAAGTTTCCCCACCCATGGGTGGGATGGGGTGGGAGTCTTTATATTTCCTATTTTTTAGGCAGTGAATCCTAAAATCCTGCCTGGGCCTTTCGGTGAAATCCCTAACCATCGCTTTTCTCACTTTGTGCGATATTTATTCCTTCCTTCCCCGAAAAAGTTATCTTCCAACAGAGTGAATGAATCATGGAGCTACTTTGGGGAACAGCCTTCTGTGTGCGTAGCAGAACGATGAGAGGGAATCCTTGGGAGTAGACCTCACTTTTCTAAGAAAACTGGGGGGCACTCTGGGGACTGAAGAGGACTAAGCAGGAACCCAGGAGTGGTGGTGATGTGGGGGGAAAGAAATCCTGTCTAAGAGAAGAGCCTGGGAAGTAGGGGGGCTCCGGGCGAGAGAATCCCTAGGGATATAAAGAGGGGATCCCTCAAATTTGCTCTTTCTTTTCTCGCTGGGCTCACTCCAGTGAGCGGAGAAACCCGACCATGCGGCACACGTGGCCTCCACCACTTCGGGTGGGTCCCCCCGACCACCAGATGTAGCTCAAAGGCCTGGGAAGAAGTGGGGTTCCCCCCGCCCCACCCCAAGCGGGCAGGCGCTTCATGCAGGGACTGGATTGGGATTGGGGTGGAGTGGGGAGGGACCAGGGTTCAGCCAGCCAAACCCAGGCCGGTCTGCGGCTTCAGGGAAAGCAGGAGGGCACCGAGAGCGGTTCCGAGCAGCAAGAAAATTGGGGGGCAAAGCGCCCCCAAAGTGGACGATGACTTGGATGGCAGGCTTGGGTGGTCAGGGCCAGGGTGGGGCCTGGTCTCCATTGAAAGTGTGGCGGTGCAAAGTGGGGGGGACTCCTTCCCTGCTTTTCCCCCTCCCCACAACTCACTGAGCACGAGCACGGGACGATGGCCCATCATGGCGGCGCGATGCGGAGCCGGGGTCCCCCCAAAACCGAAAGAACCGGCAGACAGAACCTTCTGGAGACAAGAGCAGCAGCACAGGATTAAAAAAAAAAAAAAAACGCTGCCTCCTGGAGCTGACACCTTAACACGCTACCTTCCGCCGGTCGGCCGCAGCCAATCACCGCGCGCTCCTGGTAGACTGGCACGGGAAGGAACCAATGGGAAGCCTCGGACCCGCCTCTTACGCAAAAAGAAGAACGGCGGAGTCAAGCTAGGGTGAGAGAACGCGAGGCCGGACGGCGGAGAGCGTCGGCGCATGCGCAATAGGGCGGCCGCTCCCGGCCGCGTGCGGCGGGGTCCCCTTCTGCGCAGGCGCCCGGGCTCGGGCAGTTGGGCCCGCCTCCCACGGCGCGTGTCTTGGGACTGCAAGGGTGGGTTGCTGGGTTTGAGGCTTTGGAGGAACACCCAGGTGAGGCCGCTTGGGCTGTCCGGAACCGGTCCTGGAGCCCATAGAGGTCCAGCGAACTCCTAAGCTGGGCGTGACAATGAGGCCGAGAGCCATAGTGACGGGGAAGGAGGAAGGGGCGGGGCGTCGGCCGCGTCCTGCGCGCAGGGGATTCTGGGACTTGTAGTCTTCGTCGGGTCTTCGGAGCTTGGCCCTCTGCAAACTGACAGTGCGTGGCTGGCTGGCTTGGCCTTTCTTTTTCCCCTTGTCCGCAAGGGATGCTCGCTCTGCCGAGTGTCTCTCCCCGAGTCCGCTTTTGTATTTTTTTTGCACTTTTATTCAGCGTGGGAGCCTTGGAGGTTTACTGGCTCCTCACCACGCCCTTTTTCCTTCACTCAACAGGTGGTTTTGTTTGTTTTTAAATATTATCCTGTTGTGGGGGTGAAAAAAGGACTGTCAGGACCCAGAATATATATATATATATATATATATATATATATATATGCCTTTTGTGGAAGATTTCCTAAAGTTTCCTGGGGGTGGTTTAATGGCCCTGAGTTTCTAAAGCGATTTTTTTTTTTTAATTTTCCTCCCATTCTGAAACCATGGAAGTAGTAGTAATAGAGCCAACTGCTTTCCAAATACGCCAACAATTAAGGTCATAGGTGGGAGAGATGGTTGTGGTTCGGTGATAATGGCAGGCTTGGCATCTGTCTATCTGTTTGACTGTCTGTCTATATCATCTGTCCGTGTCCATCTATCTATATCATTTATCTTTCTATTATCTGTGTCTGTCTATCTATCTATCCATCTATCTATTTTATCTATATCTTGACATCAGGAATGACACGCATGTTGGTGTCATTGAAATAGAAGACATTTTTCTTGTGAAATTGAACCGGCCTAATAACCTGCTCAACATACCTCTTTTGTTTGTTTTGGGGAGACCTGCTTGAGACTTTTTGTTTTAGGGGGGGTTACACCTGGCTAGGCTCAAGACTTGCTCCTGGGCCCGGAGAGATAGCTCAGTGGTGTTTGCCTTGCAAGCAGCCAATCTAGGACCTAAGGTAGTTGGTTTGAATCCCAGTGTCCCATATGGTCCCCTGTGCCTGCCAGGAGCTATTTCTGAGCAGATAGCCAGGAGTAACCCCTGAGCACAGCTGGGTGTGGCCCCAAAACAAAACAAACAAAAAAAGACTTGCTCCTGACACTCTGCTCAGGAGCTATGGTCCCATCTATGCTCAGGGGACCATAGAGGAGATTTAACCCAGGTTGGTCCCGTGCAAGGCATGTGCCCTGTCCACTGTACTCTGTCCCAGACCAAGAGACCTTATAAAAATGGTGGGTACTCAAGTATTGACAGGGTTTGCTGATCACGTGACGCTATGACTTTTCTGCCCACCCCACAGGCACCACATCTATTGGTGTTCAGATGGAGCAGCACACTACTACTATGAACAGAAAAGGTATGTGTTGAAGGTCTTGTTTCCCTACCCTCAACAGTCGAAACTGAATTACACAGCAGCTGGGAAAATGAGTCTAGTTGTAGGTGTATGCATTTTTCTCTTCGTTCCTGTTAGTTGTTCCACTGGAAAAGTATTTGTACTTGTTCTGCATTTCCAACTCAATGGACACATTGCTGTGCCTATCAGTGCCTAGAACTGCTTCAGACAAATAATGGAAATGTGATAATGATATATGGGATACTAAGGTTCTTCCTGTGCATCTCTTTTTTTCGTTTTGGGTTCACACCCAGTGATGCTCAGGGGTTACTCTTGGCTATGCACTCAGAAATCGCTCCTGGCTTGGGGGACCTTATGGGGTGCTGGGGATTGAACTGTGTCCATCCTAGGTTAGCACATGCAAGGCAAATACGCTACTGCTGTGCCACCTCGCCATCCCCACTCCATGCATCTATTAATACTAAAAGATTTTATGTACAGAGATTCCCAAAGGCTGTTATTGTTTTTGTTTTTAGTCACACCAGCAGTACTTTAGACTTACTCCTGGCTCTGCACTCAGAGATTCCCTGGCAGTGCTCAGGGAATATGAGATTCTGGGATCAAACCTAGGTTGGCCACATGCAAGGCAAATGCTATACCTACTGTACTATTTCTCCTGACCCTCAAAGACTGTGTTGGTTAGCATAAATAGAGGTTTATTTAGAGACCAGGGAAATCATAAGGCCATGAAACTCCAGACTACCATTTATTTTTGTTTTGGGGCCATACCTGGTGATACTCAGGGTTTAATCCTGGCAAACAAATGGGGTGCATGGGATTAGATGTGAGTTTGCCACATGCAAGGCTAGAGTCCAATGCAATGTACTATTGCTCTGCCCTGCTCTGTCTACTTTATAGTCCCCCCCCTTTTTTTTAATTCCACACTCTTCAAGAGCACAGAACCAGGAAGGAATCATCCCTGAACACCACCAACTGTCACCCAATCTCCCCACCTCAAAAAGGAGTTTGCGCTCTACTCTAGCATCTTCTGCACCCAGTTTTCACCTCTAATTTTTCTAAAATTAACCTATTCCCCATTTTAGAATTTCTTCCATTGTAATTTTTTGGGGGGGTCACATCCGTTTGATGCTCAGGGGTAACTCTTGGCTAAGCACTCAGAAATTGTCCCTGGCTTGGGGGGACCATAAGGGACGCCGGGGGATCCAACCTCGGTCCTTCCTTGGCTAGGGCTTGCAAGACAGACACCTTACCTCTAGTGCCACCTCTCCAGGCCCCCCCATTGTAATTCTTTTTTTTTGTTTGTTTTTTTTTGGTCTTTGGGCCACACCCAGTGACGCTCAGGGGTTACTCCTGGCTATTCGCTCAGAAGTTGCTCCTGGCAGGCACAGAGGACCATATGGGGAACCGGGGGATCCAACCGCGGTCCGTCCTAGGTTAGCGCAGGCAAGGCAGGCACCTTACCTCCAGCACCACCGCCCGGCACCCCCATTGTAATTCTTTAGATGAATAAAATATAGTTTTGGAGGCTAGAGAGATAGTATAACAGGTAAGGGTGCCTACCATAGATATTCCCTACTCCATTTTGATCCCCAGGACCCCATATGGTTATCCGAGCACCACCAGGAGTAATTCCTGAGCATTGTTGGTATGACCCAAATCTTTAAAATAAAATAAAACAGAATACAATTTTGTTCTGTTTTCAAATCCACAAGTTTTTTTTCGTTTTGTTGCATTCAAGTGTAAGTCTCAAATCTCAATCTTCCACAGCTTAGCCTGTCCTCCCCATCAGTCCCTTGTTCTGACCAGTTACCAGGGTTCCTGAATCATTCCAGTGATATTCTTGTATCTTTATCTTTGTGCTCTCTTTTATCCCCTTCTACTTTTTTTTGTTATGTCTTTCTTTATCCCCTCCTACTTAAAGTATCTTCTCCACTCATTGAAAGCTTTCAAAGTGAGCTAAGTCTTAGGGGAAGGAGAGATAGGACAATGGTGAAGGTGCTAGCCTTGCATGTAACCAACTTGGGCTCAGTCCTCAACAGTCTATATAATGGCTTCTTGAGTCTTACAGGAGTGTTCCATGAGCACCACAGAATTGTGGTCAACAAAAACCAAAATTATCTCTATCTTTGTGGAGCTTTCTCTGTTAGGTACAAGTTAATCTCTTTTCAGAAATATTTACTTTCACATTTAATCACTTTTTTTTTGGGGGGGGGCATACCTGGTGGTGCTCAGAGGCTATCTGCTCAGAAATAGCTCCTGACAGGCACCATATGGGACGCCAGGATTTAAACCAACCACCTTAGGTCCTGGATTGGCTGCTTGTAAGGCAAACATTGCTGTGCTATCTCTTCAGCCCCACTAATCACTTATTTAATTAAAAAAAAGAAAAAAAAGGAGGCTTGGGGCCAGAGAGATAGCATGGAGGCAGGGCATTTACTTTGCATGCAGAAGGATAGTGGTTCAAAGTCCAGCATCCCATATGGTCTCCCGAGCCTGCCAGGAGCGATTTTTGAGCTTAGAGCCAGGAGTAACACCTTAGCACTGCCGGGTGTGACCCCAAAATAAAAACAAAAACAAAAACAAAAAAGGATGCCAAGGGCTAGAGAGATAGTACAGTGGGTAATGTGCTTACCTTGCAAGTTGTCAATTCTGGTTTGATCCTTGGCATTCCATATGATTTCCTGAGTACCCCAGGAATAATTCCTGAGTGCAGAGCTGGGAGTAACCCCTGAGAATTGCTGGGTGTGACATAAAACAAAACAAAATAAAAATAGAAGGCCTGTGGGCCAGATAGATAACACAGTGGATTGGGCTATTGCTTTACATGTATCCTGCCCAGATTCAATCCCCAGTATTGGTATTTCATATGATCCTCTGAACACCACCAGGAATAGCCTCTTAGCATAACTGACTGAGTGTGCCAAAACCTAAAAAAAAAAAAAAAGAAGGCCTGAGACTGGAGAAATGGTAGGGTATTTGTCATATAAGCAGCTGACTCAGCACCCGTGCTCCCCGATCCTTGAGCACAGAGCCAGGAATAAGTCTTTAGCACTGCTGGGTATATCACCCTCTCCCCCCAAAAAGCAATAACATCAAAACACCCAGAAAACAACAGGGCTTACAGGCTAGAATAAATTCAGCAGTTGAGTATTTGCCTTATATTTGTGAGGCCCTGTCTCAATCTCTGGCATCACCAAAAGGTTAGAAAAGGGTTAGAGGGGCCAGAGAGATAGCACAGCATTGTTTGCCTTGCAAACAGCCGATCTAGGACCTAAGGTGGTTGGTTCGAATCCCGGCATCCCATATGGTCCCCTGTGCCTGCCAGGAGCTATTTCTGAGCAGATAGCTAGGAGTAACCCCTGAGCACCGCCGGGTATGTCCCAAAAACCAAAAAACAGACAAACAAAAAAAGAAAATTGATTCTTTGGGCCGGTGAGGTGGCACTAGAGGTAAGGTGTGCTAGCCAAGGAACGGACTGTGGTTTGATCCCCGGCATTCCATATGGTTCCCCCCAAGCCAGGGGCGATTTCTGAGCACTTAGCCAGGAGTAACCCCTGAGCATCAAATGAGTGTGGCCCAAAACACCAAAAAAAAAAAAAAAAAAAGAAAGAAAGAAAGAAAAGAAAAGGGTTAGAGAAGGGCTGGAGAGATATCATAGTGGTGGGGCATTTGCCTTGCATGTGGCCGACCCAGAAGGAACCGGTTTGATTCCCAGCATCCCATATGGTTCCTCAGCCTGTCAGGGGTGATTTCTGAGTTTGAAGCCAGGAGTAATCCCTGAATGCCACTGGGTGTGGCCCAGAAACCAACCAATCAATCAATGAATCAATAAATAAAGTTTAAAAAAAAAAAGAAAGGGGCTAGAGCAGGGGTGTCAAACAAGTTCAACACAAAGAGCCAAAATGTTAAACTGTGAGAGTCAGAGAGCCACACCACGCAGTGACCTGCCAAAACAGACAAAGACTCACACAAAAGCATATAATTTTAACAATAATATATTAAACACATATTGCATTTTGCCATTTTGAGTGAGGGTAAAAATCCTGTTCACCACCCCCGGGCTAGAGAGATAGTACAGGGATAAGGTGCTTGCATTGAATGTGGCTATCCCTAGCACATGGTATGGTTCACCAGAAATGATAATGAGCATAGAGCCAGCAGTCATCCCTGAGCACTGTTGAGTGTAGCTGGAAAAAAAAAAAAGGTGGGGTGAGGGGTGAGGGGAAAAAAGCAAAAGGAAGAGAAAGGAAAGAAGGAAGGGAGGCATCAACGGAGGAAAGAAAAGGAAGATAAAAATGCCTATTTTCACCTTAGCTGTCAAGATAATTAGCTCATTGTTTATGTCCTTGTGTTGTGTATATATATATATATATATATATATATATCACTGTTATATCAGTCTGATTAGTCTCCCTAACTAGTTATTAAGCAACCATGCCTTTGATATCTTGGATATGTACCCACATCGGACAGCACCTAGTATGTTGTAGAATGTGTGAGCTGGAGCACATATTCACAAGCACCTATAAAATGTAAGCAAGTTAGATTTTAGCCAATCCCATGCCTGCTTATCTTGTTGGTTTTGTTTTTGGGGCCACACCTGGCACACTCAGGAGTTAGTCCTGGCTCTGCATGCAGAAATTGCTTCTGGCAGGCTCAGGGGACCATATGGAATGCTGAGAATTGAACCCGGACCCATTCCCAGTCGGCCTCATGCAAGGCAAATGCCCTACTGCTGTGCTATCTCTCCAGCCCCAATGACTGATTATCTTCCCTGTTTCATTTGCCATGTGAAGATTGTCAGGGCAGCAGCTATGACCTATTTACCCACCAAATGTAGGGATCTCATGGGCCACTTAGTGGAGTGTGCTTAAACTTAGTTGCTTCTGATTTTTCATTTTAGCCAACGAGGATGGTGATGCTGTACCTCTCTGTCCAGCTAAGCCCTCTCCCAGCTTCATTAATCTTCAAGCAAATTCCCCACCAGCAACTTTTCTGAACATGCACGCAACACAGCTGCCCTCACGTAAGCATTTCCTGATTGATACATGGGGGAGTTGGCAAGAGCTTTCTTTTTCCTGCTGAACGACTGGATCAAGGAACCTCTCAATTTTCCATTAGTGTCTTATTGAGAATTCAGTTATAATGAATTCATTTCTCCCCTGTATGTTAGCACAAAAGTGGATTTATTCTTGAGGTCGGGGGTTCTTGAGAATTGTGGGCCCAGAGAGATAGCACAGCGGCATTTGCCTTGCAAGCAGCCGATCCAGGACCAAAGGTGGTTGGTTCGAATCCCAGTGTCGCATATGGTCTCCCATGCCTGCCAGGAGCTATTTCTGAGCAGACAGCCAGGAGTAACCCCTGAGCATAGCCGGGTGTGGCCCAAAACTAAAAGACAAAAAAAAAAAAAGAAAAAAAAGAAAGAAAAAGAGAGAATTGTATGAAAGACTTGCAGATAAAAGTCACATGCTTAAAAAGTTAATTTAGGAGCCAGAGAGACAGTACAGTGTGTAAGGTACTTGCCTTACATGCAACTGGCATAGGTTTAATCCCCAGCATCCTAGCATCTTATATGGTTCCCTGAGCCCTGCCTCCCTGAGCATAGAGCTAGGAGTAACTCATTAGCACTACTGGGTGTGACCCAAAGACACCCCCCAAAAAAGTTAGTTTATTGTACTGTTTAAGTAGATGGATCTACTGCCCTCCCCAATACCCAGGCCTCTTCTTTGACCTGTGTCCATGTCAGTGGTCCTGCTCTTTGATGTTTTGTCCATATTCCGATGTGCTGGATATGACCCTTATAGTCTGCTCGCCTCCAGTGTACAGTGACCTGGTCCTGTCCCAATATCATTCTCTGTCCAGGGTAGACTTTCCTAGTCTGGAATCTGCAACTGGAAACCCTCTGCTTTCGTGCCCTTGCTGCATTGCTGCTCTGTGTCCTGTTGCTGGGCCTCGTGGGCCTCTTTCACCTCAGCTTTTCTTTGTCATTGCCCACAGCCTCATCATGCCTTGCATGGGATACTTAGTGTCCTGACATTTTTTTGGACATAGTTGATGGAGGAAAGAGCATTAGCTGGCTAGGGGATTCCTTTTATCTATAGTCTCCCATTCCAGCCATCTGTTTTCAATTTTTTTTTTTTTTTTTGGTTTTTGGGCCACACCCGGTGACGCTCAGGGGTTACTCCTGGCTATTCGCTCAGAAGTCGCTCCTGGCAGGCACGGGGGACCATATGGGGAACCGGGGGATCAAACCGTATTCGGTCCTAGGTTAGCGCAGGCACCTTACCTCCAGCGCCACCGCCCGGCCCCCTGTTTTCTATTTTGACTTTCTTTGAAAGTGAGATTTAAAGTAACAGATTAGGGGCTGGAGAGAGCACAGTGCTTGGGCTTTTGCCTTGCACGCAGCTGACCCAGGATGGATCTGGGTTTGATTCCCGGCATCCCATATGGTCCCCCCAAGCCTTCCAGGTGCTATTTCTGAGCTCAGAGCCAATAGTAACCCTTGAACGCGACAGGTTGTGGCCCAATACCTCCCCCCAAAAGACAGATTAATTAGGGGCCAGAGTGTTAGGCCAGGAGTGATCAGGAGTAAGCCCTGAGCACCACCAACAAAAACAAAAAATAAGGTTCCAGAGTGATAATGCAGAGGTTAAGGCACTTGCTTTGCACAAAGTTAACCTGGGTTCAACTCAGGCATCCCATATGGTCCCCTGAGCCTCACCAGGAGTAATTCCTGAGTAGGAATTACCCCTGAGCATCACTAGATATGGCCCAAAAACAAAACAAGAAAAAAAATGAAATCATGGTGGGAGGGAGGGGGACTTGGGACATTGGTGGTGGGAATGTTGCACTGGTGAAGGGGGTGTTCTTCACATGACCGAAACCTAATCACAAAGACATATGTAATCAAAATGTTTAAATTAAAAAAAAAGAAAAGAAAAAAAAATGAAATCATAGGGGCCCGGGAGATAGCATGGAGGTAAGGCGTTTGCCTTTCATGCAAAAGGTCATCAGTTCGAATCTCGGTGCCCCATATGGTCCCCCCGTGCCTGCCAGGAGCAATTTCTGAGCATGGAGCCAGGAGTAACCCCTGAGCACTGCCGGGTGTGACCCAAAAACCAAAAAAAAAAAATAATAATAATAAAAATGACCTATTTACATAACAAGTTCACCTGGAGCTCTGCCTTATACCACCCCATAACAATTCTACCAGATTATGATCCTTTCTTGCTTATTAGTAAGTAGGTAGGGTTGAAATGAAAATGGCATTGCTTGCTTACTAACAATAGTACTAGATTAAAATTTTAAAAGTCACCAGGGGAAGGACATATACTAATTTTTAACTCAGTTTTGTGTCTTTGAATTTCCATTATATATCCTTCCATGGGGAAATCAATAGGTAATGAGTTCCAGTGATAGGTTTTTAAATTAAAATTGGGTGTCCCAGGGGCTGCTTTGAGAAGGGGATATCTGAGTACAGGTGTACCTGGGCTGAATTGTGCATCGGCAGATGGGAGGGGTCGGCTTGTTAGAGCCCTTCCAATTTCATTATCATGATAAAACCTCTTTTTTTGTTCCCTTCTCACCTACGTTGCTCTTCCTTCAGGAAATGACCCAAAGCCCAGGGAATGTCTCGGACTTCTAGAATGTATGTACGCCAATCTGCAGCTTCAGACCCAGCTCGCCCAGCAACAGCTGGCTATTTTGGAAACTTTACAAGCATCCGTGGCCCAACTGGCTCCTGGGAAGGAAAGCAAGAATGCAGATCTCCCAGCTTTAACTCGCAGTCTGTTGTTAAGGCATCTGCCCCAATTCAGTAAATGAATTGTGGAACAAAATTTGCGTAGTTTTTTACCCCCAACTCTTTCTACTAAAACATAAGACAGGGCTCTTGCCTTGCACATGGCTAACTCAAGTTCAGTCCCAAAGGGCTCCCCATGTACCTTTAGGTGTGATCCCTGAGCACAGAGCCAGGAGTAACACCTGAGTGTCGTTGGGTGTGACCCTAAAATAAACAAACAAATACAAAAGAATCAGGTTGGAGCTATAGCACAACAGGTAGGGCATTTACTTGCATGTGGCTGACCTGGGACAGAACTGGACTGACACAGATTTGATCCCCAGCATCCCACATAGTTCCCTAAGCCTATCAGGAGCCATTTCTGAGTGCAGAGCCAGGAGTAACCCCTGAATGCTGCCATGTGTGACCCCACCCCCAAAAAAAGAAGAAAACTAGAAAAATTTGTTTGCCCTTCAGATTACAGGTTGTGAGGTAGAATTTTTAGGTGGGGGAGTCAGAAACACAAGCAGATCTCCCTGGGGAACTCTTCTGACAGTAGCTATTAGATGAAGAGGAAATAGAGGCAGTGATGAAGATTTCATGTGGTCTTCAACTCATTTGCAGGGTTTTTTGAAAAGATTTCTTGGTTCTAAACTATGAAAGGTCAGAATAGTAAGAATAGAACTTTCGGGGCTGGGGCAGGAGAGAGAGCACAATGTTAGGGCATTTGTCTTGCATGTCACCAACCCAGGACGGATCCAGGTTCGATTCCTGGCATCAAATATGGTTCCCTGAGCCTGCCAGGAGGAAATTCTGAGTGCAGACCCAGGAGTAACCCCTGAGCGCCGCTGGGTGTGACCCAAAAACAAAAAACAAAAAAAAAACTTTCAAGGCTGGAGTGGGTAGGGCATGTGCCTTGCATCTTATACTGTCCCCAGAGCCACCTGCCATTTCTGATTTCTGAAGGCAGAGCCAGGTGTAACACCTAAGTGACACCAGATGTGACTGCCCCCCCCAAAAAAAAAAAGAATAGAGGGGCTGGTGTGATAGCAGAACTGTAGGCCGTTTGCCTTGCACGTGGATGAACCAGAATGGACCTGGGTTTGATTCTCTTTTTTTTTGTTTGTTTTTGGGTCACACCCGGCAGTGCTCAGGGGTTACTCCTGGCTCCATGCTCAGAAATTGCTCCTGGCAGGCACGGGGGACCATATGGGGCACCGGGATTCGAACCGATGACCTTTTGCATGAAAGGCAAACGCCTTACCTCCATGCTATCTCCCGGGCCCCGGGTTTGATTCTTGGCATCCCATATGGTCGCCTGAGCCTGCCAGGAGCAGTTTTTCCAGCTCAGAGCCAGCAGTAACATCTGAGCTGCTGGGTGTAGCCCCAAAACTATAATAAATAAAAAATAAATTATTTTAATAATTAAAAAAATAGAATTTTCACAGTATTTGGGGTTTTTTTTTTTTTTTTTTTTTGGTTTTTGGGTCACACCTGGTGGTGCTCAGGGTCACTCCTGGCTCTGGCTCTGCACTCAGAAATTGCTCCTGGCAGGCTCGGGGGATCATATGGGATGCTGGGATTTGAACCACCATCTGTCCTGGATTGGCTGCATGCATGGCAGCAAGATATAGCCCTGCTGTGCTGTATCTCTCTGGCCCTTGGTATTTGGCATTCAAGAAAATTCTTTGAGGCTTATGGAGAAAAGGGAATGTAATGAGACTGAAGAGTTGATTTATTGAGCTGGAGCATAGGATTTACAAGCAGGAGGCCAGGATTCAATGCCTGCTCCCCCAACAAAACACCCCAGAATATCCCTTGAGCAATGACATGTGTGGAAAAAGCTGAAAGGAAAAGGGAAGTGATTTGGATAATTTTAGAGAGACAGAGATCCTGATATGTGCCCATAAGTCTGGACCTGTGTTTGGATACAAGGTGGAAGGGTTCAGTTTCATGGTTCTATCTTTATCATCAAAACTCAGAGTTTTGTTTGTTTTGGGGTAACACTTGTGGTGTTCAGTGCTTACTCTTGGCTCTATGTTCAAGGATCACTCCCGGAAAATCTTTGGACCATATGCCAGGGGGATTGAACCCAGATCAGCTGCTTATAAGGCAAGCAACTCACTCCCTGTACTATCACTCCAACCCTAAGCAAGTTTTTTTTCTTTTTTTTTTTTTCTTTTGGTTTTTTGGGTCACACCCGGCAGTCCTCAGGGGTTATTCTTGGCTCCATGCTCAGAAATTGCTCCTGGCATGCACGGGGGACTATATGGGGCACCGGGATTCGAACCGATGACCTTTTGCATGAAAGGTCTTACCTCCATGCTATCTCCCGGGCCCCGCAAGTTTTCTTTTTTAAATTTACTGACTCTCAAGGCAAAAGATCCAGAAGAATCAACATTAAAGAAGGATAAAATAACAAAATTGTACTCATCTTTTTTTTTTGTTTGTTTTTGGGCCACACCCAGTGACGCTCAGGGGTTACTCCTGGCTATGTGCTCAGAAGTCGCTTCTGGCTTGGGGGACCTTATGGGAAACCGGGGGATCGAACCGCAG
>PVKC010029517.1:0-15090 GCA_004027635.1 Crocidura indochinensis
TTGATCCTGAGCGGAGGTGTCTCCGATTTTGTTAATCAATTTCCACAACTGTCCGCTGCTGCCAGAATTATAATGAACAAAGATTCTCAACTCAGAACACAGTTCAAAGCTCCGATAGACCTCAGAACCAAAAGTTCCTCCAGTCACCTCCACTCCCAGTCCCTTAGCTAAGAGCAGAGGAAGTGGAGCAACAAAGGGTCTCTGGATGGATCCAGTACACTTGAGAATGCTCCACTTTAGAAAGGGATGAAACAATTAGAGGATATTCAGAGCATAGACTGGGAGGGCCCAGGTTCAATTCCTGGCACTGCATAGTCCAGCACAATTGGGGGGATATGGGGTGGGGAAACCCCACATGACTGAGCTAAAGACTCAAACAGCCAGGCCTGTGCCACCTGGTCAAGAATTGCCAGGCACCTTGGCCAAACAAACTCACCCACCAGTACTGGCCGAAGCACAGAGGGAAGAGTTTTCTCAGGAAAGTTTCTGTCCCTACTGCCCACATCCGTGCTGACTTTGAACAGGGCAGCAAATGTGCTAAGTGCTCCTCTCCCAGGCTAAAGCTTCTGGGAGCGGCTCTGGAGGCTGGAATTAGAAAGTCTAATTATTAGAACACTCAGAATGCAGAGAAGGACAATTTATAATTAGCACATGTCAAAAGGGCCATCCCCAAAAGAAACCCATTATACATCAGAAAACAAAGATAATCTAGACAGGGATTAGGGAGCTAAATTATTTAGTTTCCCTCTTCTCCCTACAGACCAAAATCCAATCTACTTCCCATACGTCCTCAGCACACTCTCTATCTTTGTTTCTCTCTTCCTCTCTCATTTCTGCAGCTGTGCTCACCTTGGCATAGAGACCTGGGTTGCACCAGCTATTCCCCTGGGCAGCCACTGGTAGGCATTGTCCCAGAAATCCTGGGCTCAAGGACCCACCTGCTGGACCCAAACAGCTCTCAACCTGGGGCTTGAGTCGGTTAAAGGCAAAGTGCGCCTGGGATCAGAAACTGCAAATAAAGAGGTAATGGTCAGTGTGTTACGGGGAAGAAAAGGTCTAGAGCACGAATAATGTCATTAAGGGTGACTTGGCACACACTGCCCTTGGGATCAATGCTTGGGGCATTTCCTGCCCCAAGCAACTGGAAAAAGCCAGTGTGGAAGGAAGGGACATGGCCTTACTTCTAGCTTCTAAGCAGGAATTTGTTGACATCATCTGCTGCAATATATTCTCAAGACTGAAAACAGGGAGAGGAAAAAGTCATGGTAGATATAAAAGTCAGTAAGATGAAACACTGCCCTGGAGGAATTCACATCCTTCAACACTAAGTCCCATTAGAGAAAAATCTTAATTCAAAACCTTTCTTCTTTAAAAACAAGAGAACTGACCAGGGGCACCTGATTTCTAGAAGCTTCTGGCTCTGTGGTTTGCTCCCTGAGGGTCATTTATCTTCTGTGAACCTATGGTGTGTTCCAGGAACAAAAGGTCAGCTCTGCCTTTTCCAGAAGGCAGAAGAGAAGACAGAGCAGAGATGCTGTTGAGAAGGCCCTGAGCATCACCTGTGCTCCCAACTGGAGGACATTCCAGGCAACATCTACTCTGGCGATTGATGAAGGAGCTTCTGTGTTTTACTAAATACCTAGGACTCACTCAAGATACCTCCTTCTGGAGCCGGAGAGATAGCACAGCAATAGGGCATTTGCCTTGCAATGCAGCCAACCCAGGACAGATGATGGTTCAAATCCCAGTATCCCATATTGTCTCCCGTGCCTGCCAGGAGCAATTTCTGAGCACAGAGCCAGGAGTAACCCCTGAGACCCACCAGGTTTGATCCAAAAACCAAAAAAAAAAAAAAAAGATCTCCTTCTCTTTTCCCTGAGCAAGAAGCCCATGAAGGGAGAACCCACTTGATGAGGCCAGCTTGTGTCAGTATTTCTCGAGATTCTTCCTAGATACTAAATTCACTTTCCAGGCAATACTGTCCTAAGGGGAGAGTCCATCTCTGCCCAAAGATAGCAGAAATTTTTCCTCCAGTAGAAAAAAATTCATTTCTTTAGTCCCAAGTGCCAGAAAGATTCTGAACCTGAATCTTCACTTAGCTGGATAAAAGAAAGGAGAGGGTCCTTTTGTGCATGATTTAGGCTGGAGACATGTCCCTTGATGGCATGTTGTATTTGTGTATAATTGTTGTATTTGTTCCCCCCCCCATCTCTCTGCAGTCAGCTGAGTATCAGGCAGTCCTCTGGAGATGACTCCTGAAGGAATTGATAAAATTAAGTTCTTGGAGCCAGCAAAACTAAAGGCAAAACATCGTGAGAAAACATTATGTTTCTGAAATAAGGTACTACTTGTTCCCTGTTGACTTGTACTTGCTTGTGTCAATGATATTACTTGTACTCAGAAAACAATAGCTCATAAACTTAGGTGCCATTTTCTAGGGACCACCCCAGGTGAAATATCCTCTGGGTACCAAATACCTCTACCCTTTAATTCCATGGCATTTTCTAAAAAGCCTTGCAACCTCTTGCCAAAGTAATAGCACAGCAGGGAGGATACTGCCATGCATGCAGTCAACCCAGGCTCAATTCCTGGTATCTCAGTGTTACCAAAGTTTGTCAAGAGTATTGCTGAGAACAGAGCCAGAAGTAAGACTTGAGTGCTGTTAAGTGTGACCCAACAACCCCCCACCTCCTCCAATCTTGCAACACTGCTCAGTACAAGGCAGCCTCTGGGAGAGTCTTACTTCCTCAGCTGGGAAGCTCACAATTTTATCAAATTCAATTACATCTTGCTAATTCCAAACAGAGCTAGGCAGTGTTGGAGCCCTGAACTACTTCTGCTAAACAGAAGCTTGCCGATAGGTTCAGTAATGGTGAGCAAGGCAGGCCCGAGCCCTGAAAACCAATGCAGCAGCACATGTTAAGTGAGAAAGTCTCCAGCATCATAGGGTGTGACCCAAAAGAGTTACACAAAATACAAGCAGCTTCCATGAATCACCTGAGGAGAACTTTTGACTGATCTTGAGTTTCAGCAGAAGATAGAAACTCAGAAACCATCTAGAAACTAAATGTGGAAACTGAGGTTCAGAACAAGGAACCTGCCCACACACAGTTCTATTCCTAGGCAGGCAGAATGAATATGATTGATATGATATATGATATGATAGCATGATATATGATCAAAATACACATCTTGAGATTTTTCCTATATCTGTTAGCTCATAGTTTTTCCCTAAGTCTTTCTCTAGAACCCCAACACTCAACTGTTTCTTTTGGGGGGCATAAGTGATAGTACTCAGGGCTTACTCCTGGCTCTGCACTTAGGAATCACTCCTGGCAGACTCTGGGGACCTTATGGGATGCTGGGGATCAAACTCAGGTCAGCTGCATGCAAGGCAAATGCCCTACCCACTGTGCTATCGCTCTGGTACCTCAATTCTATTTTTAAGGTTTGTCCCACCTCATGGTTAAAAGCATATCATACTACTATGCACACTGCAAATATACATTGATTTTTGTCAAAAATAAAGAAAGGTAAAATCAGCAGGACAATATTCAATGAAATTCTACTTAGAGCAGCAAACGGAAAAATAAAAGAAAAAAGTCATGATGCAATATAAAGAAAAGAGTGACTTATTATCCTATAAAATGGAAAGAGTGAATGACTATCCTATCCTAAAGTATGTTCACAGTCTCGGTGCCATGTGGAAATACTGATAAGATGATAAGAGGAGAAAAAAAGACCTACTCTCTGGTCTGCACATTAGAGGGAAAAAACACAGTAATACTGTTAGAAGAAAATAAAAACAGAATGACAATAGCAGGTATTGCTGTGATTGTGGGTGATTTGATTTCTGCTGCCTTTTTCTCTTTGGGTCTTTGAAGATATTTTACAAGGCACCATAAGAGTGAACAAAGAAATGAAAAGAATATTCCCCTGTACATCCTCTGTTCTTGCAGGAAATTTTGTGGGTGAGGGGCACACACCTTCCTTCTGACTTTGTGCTGAGCGATTACTCCTGCTAGGATTCAGGGGCAGTTGGGGTACCACAGATCAAACCCTGGTTGGTAGCATACAAGAGAAGCACCTTACTCTATGTCCTATTATTCTGTCACCATCACCACTCCCTTGGAGAAATTCAGAAAGAGATCATATCTCTCTTGAGGCGGAGAAGCTGGAAACAGAACATGAACATGCTCCTCCCAGCCTGCTTTGGCCCCACCCACAGGCCACACCTCACCCTGCATGATAACTACACCGCCTTGAACTCTCCCCAACACTGCTAGTGTAGACCAGAGCCTTGACTTCAAGGCAAGTACACATTTCTCAACCTTCCAATGTCTCTATGGTTTTCCTCTTCTAGACTGACACCCCTCAGGCAAGGAATGGGTACCAACTTCTAACTTGCCATGCCTCCTATGAGCTGGGACTATGGGTCTTTCTCAATACCAGGCACCTGTCTGCCTGCCTAGGTTAACCAGAACAGTTCCAAGAGATTTGTAACCAAGCTAGACCCAGATGTACCTTTCTAGAGTCCCTGTGGTCCCACTGACCAGTACCCTGATGCAAAATAAATGTACTTTGTCATTGCAGAACACTCAACTTCAACACAAGATTATAGAAATAATATAACCATGACTGTAATCATTTAGGAAGCAGAGATTTAGGACAAGCTAGAAACACTGAAACCCATGGGTGTCAAGAACAAAGACTGAATGCATCTTACCCCCACTGTCATAGGAAATCTTAAGATCATTCTTCGCATTTTATTGACAGATCACATGTAAAGGTCACCAACAATACTAGGATTGGGATATGCAGCAGTTTTACTAGCTGGAAAGAGACTGTGGGACTGAAAACTGTCTTTCGGATCTAGCCCTTCCACAGCCTGAGCAAAGGTCAGAGCCCCAAGTACAGGCTCCCAAGTGGGGACACTTGGACTCAGCAGATCCCAGCCACCAGAGACAAGAGTCAAATGGGACTTCTGATAAAGTGCTCAGAGGACAGTTCCCATCCATCAATTTGATTTAATCAAAGCAAAGAATTCATAAGAAGCTTCAATTGTTCATTCATCAGGCAGGTTAAATATTTGATGACCCAGCATTGAATTTTTGATGTCTCAGTGAGGCAGGCCCAGTTCTTAAGGGCCGCTGTCCCAACCATAGGAGCCCAGACATGGGGGGAGTGTGGGTTCTATTCTGTGCTTGCATCTCTGCCCAGACCCTGAAAAGAAGATCTTTTGGACCCCAGGGCTGAAAGGCTCCCTGAGACCATTGTCTGCATTCTTGTGTGGAAGCTTCAAGAGAAGGAAGAGAAGGTAGGAGAGAGAGGAACCCAAGTGACTGCAAAGTGACCCAGTGGCCATAGGGAAAGCCACCGGGAAGATCTCCCATGGCCCAGCAGAAAAAAATAGGGACAAATATATGTGTGATGCAGTTTATGTGCAAAGTCATCGCATCCACAGCACCAGGGCATATGTCCCACTTTCCACGGGCCCAGGAACACTTTTTGCCACCAGGCCTTGGACTGACCCCAGTAGCCCCTGAAGTAGGGAGAACAAGGAATGTGGAGCCAAGAATCCCATGAGAATCTCCAACTGTTTCCCAAGGCGACTGTCTCTCTCCCAGCTCTTTGATTCTCCTTGAAACAAAATTCCAGAAGATGTGGTTGCCCCAACCCCAAAAGGCTCGGATTCCATAGTGCATGCTCACGATTCTTCAGCTCCCTACCAACCTTCCTTGCTACTCAATTTCATTGCTCTCTCCAACTCCTGCACTTACACATCACACATGCAAGCATATACTTATGTGCACAGAAGATACATGCACTCAGGCCTCTCTGCACATGATCAGCTTTCTTTTTCCCACCACAAAAAGGAGGAGGAGGAGAACTAGTAGCTAAGCATTTGGCAGATACAGTCAACGTTCATCTGATTTCTTTGTTCAAGGGTTGAGAAGTGCCGGGAGAGGAGATGTTCCCATTCTAGCAGCCCAGCTGGAATGGAGATACTGTTTGAATTTCTTCTTAATTGGCTACACCACTAAGAGTAGATCAGAAATTTCTGCTCTCACTCTCTCTTTTTCTCTCTTTCTCTACTTTCTCTATCTCTTCTCTCATCTCTATTTTCTCATCCCTCCATCTCTCTGCCCTGCTCCTCTTATAGGGAAGAAACACCTTGGCACTTTGCTGGAAAAATAGTGAAATGTCACAGCAAACCCCAAGTCATTCTCCCCTGGACCTGACTTATCATCCACTGCACCATGTGACTGGTTGAAGCCAGTGACAAGGATGTATCCTTCTGCCCAGAGCCCCCTCTTGCTTTCTGGTGGGAAACTGGGGGAATGGTGGGTGAGTTCATTCCTCTAAGACCTCCCAGACTTCTCTCTGTTTTGCTGGGGCACCCCAGAATCCAAGGGGAAATAGCCTGTGCTAACTAACCCTAGGAGAAATGGGGGACATGTTCCAGAAATGACGATGTTCATGCTGGGCACTGTCACAGAAACTCTGGGATTGGGTGCAGAAAAGGAAACACTGTCTACCCATTTCCTTCATCGAAGACATGGATGACATTATGAGAGAAGTTTATATCCTCCCTAGGACCATTCATGTTCCAGACCCGTTCCAATGCAATGCAGGCAAGGAAGCAATCTGAGGTTCTGATACTCATCATGACCAAAAAAAATATGCTGGAAAGTTACAACTCACAACCATGACCTAAGAAACCTGACAGTGTTCACAGCAAGGAGCTGACATGTCAGACCATAGAGGAAGCGAGTTGAGGGCAGGATCTCACACCAAAGGAGCAGAGTGAGGAAGAACAGGAATGATCTAGAGAGAAAATCTTGTGGCTCTCCAGGCAAAAAAAACATCCCCTTGCATTTTGCCTGCATCCAGTCTGGCAGTATCCAACCTGCTTCTCTTGCCTCCATTTTTCCTTCATTATTCAGAGGCTGGGAAGATTTTCCAAGAGAAAAATGTACCAGTCACCTAGGTAAATAACTACTTAGAAAGTTCTCGGGCTTGCTTGCAAACTATTATGGGGCCTTGATGCCATTGGGTCCTGTGAGAGGGCAGCCATAATCCTCATCTGCTAGACAAAGAGAGAGAGGTAGAAAAAGAGAGAGAGAAGAGACAGGCTACTGGGAGAAGGGATTGGGCATCAGACTTTGTTCTTCAAGGCAGTGATGGAGAGACAATCACTCCCCTATATCCCAATTCCTTTGTCTCTGCAGGTACTTGACATAAATTTCTCCTAATGTTAATTTCTCTCCTTTCTCTGATAGGCAATGCAGGGTCCTGGCACCTCTGTTATTTGATCAAAACCAGGAGATGAAAGTTCCAACCCTGCCAGCCCAACTCAGTAATTCTCAAGCCAGTCCTTCTCCAGAATCACCTGAAAGTTTGTTCAAAGCCAAGAAGTCAGGCTCCCATGCCAATTTCCAATCTTGCAGCTTTTGGCGGGGGGTGGTAGAACCTAAGAATTTGCATTTTCACCCAGTTTCCAGGGTACTAATTCAAAGCCCATTTCGAAAACAGTTGTTCTAGCACTGCCTTCTAGTCTCTTTAGTCAACATGTTCGCCCTGTCGGATGCACAAGGACAGACGCCAGGTGTGCAAACATTTCACTGTAGGGATGTCCCCTCCCTGAGTACAGAATGCTCTGGATGCCAGCGACCATAAATAGATCACACACCCTCCTGGGACAGCCTCAGCACCATCTGTGAGAGTTAAACATCAACTGTGAGCCATCATGACAGCCAATGGGCATCCACTGCACTGTGACCTTCCTCTGCTGAATGCAGCCCTGACCTCTCACCGCCAGCCTAGAGAGACCTCCTCAGCCTGCCAATGGCACAGAATGCTAGGTGACTAGAAGAACAACTTCTTATGTTTTCTTCTAAAGGAGGTTGATTGGGCAGTATATATGGAGGAAAACAGGGCACTGAGCAATTACTTTTTGGGAAAGTGTGTGGTAAGACAAGGGTTGGGGGGAATCTCAATTCATGAGACATGCGTTCTAAAAAGTTGTTGGCTTCCCATGGCAAGATGTGGACAATAGCTAGATGTCAACCCTCCTAATCAATCTAATTGCAATGCCCATGACCGAGTTTAATGATCCACAACCTTCGGAGTCCCACCCCCGGCTCCCGCCAACTCAAGCGCTGAGAAGGGAACCTCTCTGGGCTTTCTGGAGTGATACCAGTTTTCTGAGGCTTTATAGACAGCAAATGTGGGTGAACTCCCAGAGGAAAAGTAACAAAATGTCCAGATGTTCAACCCTAATCCACCTACTGCCCAATACCTAGTTCCTGCCGCAACTACTGGGATACCTAAGATGTCTGTGTTGCTTCACACACACACCTCACACACAGCTTCCAATTCAATGGCTGATGAGCCCCAAGTACACAAGAGGCTGTTTCCATGATTGGAAGATTCCCCCACACTTATCACAGGTCTCAACTCCTGATAAGCACTTGCAGGCCTCTACCTGGGGCCCACATCTCTAGGAAGCACATGTGTCCAGCAGTGTCAGGTACAGATTAAGGCCTCTTCTTAGCATGTGATTAGGAGGCTACCATACTGCAGGAGTTGCATGTTCTCCCAGCACATGACCAGATGCAACACTCCATGTTCATGGTCACTCACTGGCTCAGCATCATCACAGACACTAACTGCTGGATGGGTGGAACACAAATTGTTCTTTTGGCTGAAAGATGGAGACATGAGGCCTGTGAAAAAGGGGATATTGAGACCAATATCTTTTGCTGCAAGTTCATTCTCCAGGAAACCCCCAACCTCCTCTGCCTGTCTGACAACCAACCTGCCCCAATGTTGACACACTTTGCTCTGTGACCTGCCTCAAGAATTCACTCACTCCATTGCCCTCAGAGCATCAATTGGGCTCTGGAGGATCAGGCTTGGGAGGGCCCAAGCATCCCAGAGAATCACTATCTGCGATGAGGCAGCCCTGCTCCATGGCCCAGTTTCCCCTGACAGTGAGACCCCCCCACGGTGCGCTATTATTACCTGGCACACCAAGGAACCAGGCCACACCACAACGAGGCCACCCCACCCCCCACCTTCTTCAGAACTCTGCTCCTGGGGCAAGACAACAGGCAATGTAGGGCAGCAGCTGCCCTGTTTGCCAAGGACAGATGGGGGCGGTGAGGGGGCAAACAGGCACACAGGACTGAGGCACCCTGAGAAATAGAGATGTGAGAGCCACAGAAGACCAAATTCTGGTCTCAGCCCGAGGAGTAGATGGGCATGAAATCACACCCACAGACACACACCACACACATATACACACACCATAAACATACCACACACATGTATATATACCACACAAATCACATACCACATACATATATACATACCACACATATATACACAAATCACACTGTACACCCCTTACATATGCCATACACATATATACAAATCACACACCACTGCACTACACAAAAATACCACATAAATACACACAAATCACACACCATACATATGCATAAATCACATGCTAACAAACCCACCACTTATATACACACCACACAATTACACACCACACACATATACAAATACACACACATCATTCCGCATATACACACATATACCCATACACACTCCTTTCCAAGATCCTAATTTTAGTAGCCGTCCGCCTCAGCATAGCAGTTATTTTGGGAAACGCCTTTAACTGCTGCGTTATTTTAAGGCCCTTGTGTGACAGGCATGTGTGACACAAACAGCAGCTGAGAGGCAGGAAACTCGCAGCCCCGGATGTGGCCAAGGTCGAGGTCCTGGCCCCAGGCAGCAAGTGGAGGGACACCTGTCTCACCTCGCCCCATCTTTGCAGGAGCCCCTCTTCTCAGCAGAGTAAGGCGAGACCTAGAGGAGTATCAAGAGCCAGGCACAACTCAGAGACTGAAAGGCTCCCCCCATGGGCAAGACCCCCAGGACCACAGGTCAAGACCCACGGCCAAGTGCTCATTCTATGTGTCCACATGAACTCTATTCCTTCCTAACTAACTCCTTTGTTGCCAGGCTCCTTCATCTGCCCAGCTGCCCCCATGAGCAAACCTCCCTGGCCCTCTTAGCACCCCTCCTGAGCCCAGCATCCCCCACATGTGCTCTGGGCCATGGTACTCCCAGCTTCCTTTCAGATGTGCTTGCTCCCTGAGATGCCATTCCCACACCCACTGCCCCTCTCAACATGTCATTTTCGATGGGGGACACTGAGGTACATACAAGTTGCTGGTGTCAGTGGGTGCAGATTGGGGTCCAGCTACCTGTGGGTAAACCCCAGCTCAGTCCCTGGGAACTTTGGACTATGTGTGCCGCATTCTCCCCAGGATTCACATGGGACCATCCTGAAGCAGTTGACAAAAACCAAGAAAGTGCTGGAAGAGGAGGAGGATTAAGAAGAGAGGGAAAAGGAGGAGGAGGAAGAGAATGGAAGAGATTGAGAAAGAGAAGAAAGAAAAGGAAGGAGGAAGAAGAAGAGATGTTTCCAGCTCAGTTGTCCTAGATGCGTACAGTGACCATGGATTATATCTGCTGAGGCCAAGCCTGGACAGACTCCAGGGGGCCAGAGACATAGGACAGGGCTAAAGGCAAATTCCTGGCATGTGTCCAGTCCCAATTCTATTCCCAATGCCACAAAGTTCCTACCTCCCGTTGCGGGTGCAGCTCTGAAGACACCTAAGAATAAAGGAGGCTTTCAGAGTACCCTAAGGTGGATCAGGAACTCCTAGCCCCACAAGGCCCAAGCTGTACCCAATCTTCAAGCTTTTGTAGTGAGCCACTGGCCACATTGACTAAGAATCACCATCAAGAGGGAGCCAAGAACCACTTGGGAACATGGTTTTCCCCCAAAAAATAGCTGTAGAGAAATTAAGTGAAGAAAAACATCATCATTCACCTGAGCTAGTAAACAAGGATTTGACCTGCAGTTGGGCCACCATGGGCTGTATTGTGTCTTGGAAGTGGTGATGGTGCCCACACATTCCTGCAGTTCCTGGCATTAAATAGACACTAATTTCTAAATGTGGGGGTTATATGAGGTTGCATATCAGGGTCTTGCCTCTTCCTAGGGTACCCCTAGCAATATCCCTCTGCTCTGCTGCCCCAGTAAGTTCCAGCACTTGGAGAGCAGAGAGGACACAGCACAGTCCTTGGCCCAGTCCCTGAGGACTAGACCTGGACTTCAAGTGGCCATAAACTGGCCAGAGGCACGCACAGCCCAAAGGGCAGGAATTCAGGATGGGCCAGCCATGCCACCTCATGCCCCTGAAACCCAGCCCATGAGGTGTCACACGTGAGCTGGACAGTGCCTGCAGGAATGCAGGGCCACCCAAGCCCTGGTGGGTGAATTATGTGTGAGGTTCAGTTTTCGGCACCAGGCAGATTTGGAAAGCTCAAGGCCCTCCTAGAGTTGCCTGCAGAAGCCACAGGGCTCAGAGCAGACTTGTCAGTCAACACCAGCCAGGACCGGGAGTCCTGGGGATACCACCCAGCTCTCTGTCCCTGACAGCTCACAGTCATGCCCAGCATACAACAATGGTGCTAGGGAATAGGATGGGCAGGAAATGGGAAACATAGGCATGGTGCCAATCAAGGCCCCATATTTCAAGCACCTGTGAGGTGTAATAAACCCCTGTGGCCAGGACATGGGGCTCCACCTCTGACTCAGAATCATTCTTGGGTCTGTCCCCTGCTCATGATGGATGATGCTGACAAAGGCATGGGCATCCTCTGTGCCAAGGTGGCCAAGACAGTACAGTGGGGAGGACATTTTCTTTGCACATGGTCAACCAGGGTTCAACCCCAGACATCCTGTTTAGTCCTTCAAGTCTACCAGGAGTAATTTCTGAGAACAGAGCCAAGAGTAACCCCTGGGCACAGCAGGGTATGTCCCTAAAACAAAACCAAATAAACTAAAAAAGGTGGTCAAGACCCATACCTTTACCCCATGGAAGCTTGTCGGGGAGATCAAGTTTAGAAGAGATCATTGTAGATGCAACATAACACAGTTGAAGAAGGATAAACTAGAAAATAAATCAGGGGGGCCGGGCGGTGGCGCTGAAAGTAAGATGCCTGTCTTGCCCTGCACTAGCCTAGGACGGACCAAGGTTCGATCCCCAGGTTTCCCATATGGTCCCCCAAGCCAGGATCGACTTCTGAGTGCATGACCAGGAGCAACCCCTGAGCGTCAGCGGGTGTGGCTCAAAAAACAAAAAAGCAAGAAAATAAATCAGGGTATGTGGCACCTTGGGATCACCAGGGTGTAGGACCTGGAAAAACCAAAGAAACTCCACATGTTACAGTCCAAGTATTCTCCCAACTATAACACAAGCACCTCAACAACACAGGACCCCCTACATGAAGCCCCAATATTCATTCCCCAGCCCTTCCAAAGTGGAACACCAAGGGCATGTTTATGAGGGACAATATAAGGGGCTGGCCCAGGGCCCAGCTGGCTCTGCACACACATCCAGATACAACCAGGGGCGGGTTTACCTACTGTCAAGGTCACATCATAGGATGAGTTAGAGGACAGTGATTCCCTCCAATGTCCCCAGCAGTTCAGAGGCATCAGATATGTGTTACAGGTGGCTTCTGCTCTCAAGCTAAGACTTTTCCCATTGGATGTGGCTTGTCCAAGGATGACAGTCATAACTCAGCTGGCTCTTGCACACAGTGAATTCAGTGAGGGTCCCAAATATTTCAAGTATTATACATTGCTGTCTATTTACTCCTAAAATAGGAACATCTCAGACCTCCACACAGAATGGTGACAGTAACCTTGTTTATACCTTGAGCCTCTGATGTGGGCCATTAGGGAAGCTTTGATACTGTCTGGCTAGTTTCCTTCTCAACAGGTAGAATGAGTGAATTCTGAAACTGATGGGTGGGAGGGAAGAATAAAAACTAGAACATAAATCAATGTTAGAAAAATCAAGACAAGAGAAAATCACCGTGAAACCAGGAGCTGGTGTTTTGAATGAAAGAAAACAAGATACAAAAACCCTTGATTAAACTCATGAGAAAAACAAAATAGGTGGAGTTGGAGGTGACCTTGCAGGTTCTTGTCCCTGAGAAGTAGTAAGTGCACACTCATCTACTCCTGTCCCCATTAGCCTCAACTCCCACACCCTATTTCCTTCACCCCTGAGTTCCAGGTAAACCCCCTACAGGTCTGAGACACTCATTTCTCCGCTGGCAAGCACCAGGGTGTGCGGCAGATACCCTCATGTCCATCAAGGCTCTGTCTCCTCATAGAGAGCACAATTCAGACTGACTTGGGCCATACGGCCTAATGGTCCCCAGAGACTCATCCAACCCACCGCCAAGTATCAAAGGGGACCATCTTCTTCACCAGGTGCAATGGACAGCAGGAGAGCATGGATCAAGCAAAGTACAGAGCAGTTGAGAAGAAGGGGCCTGGAAGTCATGCCTCACATCACTGCCCATACTCAGAAACTAGTTTCCAACAGACATGTCCACTCTGAAGCCCCCGGGGTACCCTGAGAACAGACCGGTCATCCCTGCCTGATCACATTGCTCTTGACCTTAACTGAAGGAATCTAGGAAGCTAACAGAACCCAGAAATCTAGGCATGGGTACCAACTGCTTGCTAGGAAACCTTATAGAATCCCACAGGGGGGTATATTGATGAGTTCGTGTAGGCAGAAAGGTGCCCGGGGAGGCTGGAAGGGCCCTTGCCAAGCCAAGCTAAAGAGAAAGAGAAGCCAGGCAGGACAGCAGGATTTGCTGCTGTGGGCGTGCCCAGCAGCCCTGGAAAGCCCCAAGAGTCACATGGTAGGTCCAGTGAGAAGAAGCTGGCACAGCAGGTGGTGGCTCCAGGAAGGAGGATGCGTCCAAGTACAGCCTGTCCCTGGCACCGTGGCCAGGTCAAACAGCAAAGCCAGATGCGAGCAGTTGGCTCCGGCAGCCATGGGTTCATCAAATGCAGGGAAGAAAGATCACAGGGATTAAGTTTCCTTTCTGGAGCCAATCACACTCAAGTTCACTTGCCCTGCCTTACAGTTCACCAGATCATGCAAGAGTGCCTGTCATCAGAGTGATGGTGCAGAGGGTCATTTCATGGCAGAGAGATGAACCAGGGTAACTGGTCTTCCCTGGTAATGGGTGAACACTACCTGTACCCAGGGATTAAAT
The DNA here is from genome assembly GCA_004027635.1 of Crocidura indochinensis. Taxonomy (NCBI): domain Eukaryota; kingdom Metazoa; phylum Chordata; class Mammalia; order Eulipotyphla; family Soricidae; genus Crocidura; species Crocidura indochinensis. The sequence continues at coordinate 14,176 of PVKC010029517.1, forward strand.
CAGGGACACATCACACCAGAGCAGTGAAGGCACAAAGACAGAAGAGATAGTGAGTGAAGGGGCCAGAAAGCAGGGATGTTGGTTGGCCAGGATCATCAGGGTAATAACACTTTAGGGACATCTCACTGCAAGGAGAGACTGAGGAGCATCAGGCCCTCTGTGTCCATGGCCCAATTTACAGACACTTAAAGTACAGACACCCCACTCCCAAGGTCATCATGAGCAGAGGCAATCCCAGCCACTCCATACAGGGTCAACTGTGTCCTATGTAATCAATAAGACAACTGGAAGGGCCATAAAACATCCAGTCTCAGTTTGCATAAAAATCATGAGGGTTCATTTGTGAAGCCAGTTGTATTGTGGAAGAAAATGCATTTCCAAAGCATGCCTGGCAGACTCCCACATGAAGAGAGAAAGGCAAGAGCAAAGGCCATGAGATCCAAGACTACAAATTATATAAAAAGATAACCAATATAGAGGACAGACAATTCCAAATACTGAAAATGAGAAAAATACAAAAAATACCCACTGACTCTGAAGACATAGGTCTGAAAGTCAAAATTGTTACTAATGACATTTCTGCTCATTGGCAGAAGAGCATCCATAGAAATGGTCCATGTGGGCCAAAGCAATAGCACAGCAGTAGGGCATTTGTTTTGCATGCAGACAACCTGGGACAGACCAAAGTCCAATACCCAGCATCCCATATGGTCCCCAGAGCCTTCCAGGACTGATTTCTGAGCTCAGAGCCATGAGTCACTACTGAGCATCGTCAGGTATGGCTCCAAAACAAAACAAAAAATAAGAAGGAGAAAGAAAAAAGAAAGGAAGAATGAAGGAAGGAGGGAGGGAGGGAAGGAGAAAGAAAGAAAGAAAGAAAGAAAGAAAGAAAGAAAGAAAGAAAGAAAGAAAGAA
>PVKC010029518.1:0-14992 GCA_004027635.1 Crocidura indochinensis
TGGATACAGATCATCCGGAAGGAATAACAAAGTTTGAAACAAGCTGCAGAGAGATGGGAAAAAGCCCAAAGCTTAAAAGGATTACAAAGGGAGATCGTAGCTCCAGTGGGAAATCCTCGAAGGTTTTACCAAGGAAGCTGCCATACTCTACCCACAAAAGTAGCCCAGTGGGAGCCGGGAGGTGGCGCAGGAGGTAAGGTGCCTGCTGCCTTGCCTAGGACGGACCACGGTTCGATCCCCCGGTTCCCATATGGTCCCCGTGCCTGCCAGGAGCGACTTCTTAGCGCTAACCCCTGAGCGTCACTGTGTGTGGCCCAAAAACCAAAAAAAAAAAAAAAAAAAAAAAAAAAAAAAAAGGCAGCCCAGAAGTTCTCAGCACTTCCCTGATGATCCTCCTGAATTCATGATGCTAAATTGAACCATAGGAATCACTATCACTAGGCATTGTCTTTTTTTTTGTTTGTTTGTTTTGTTTTGCTTTTTTGTTTTTGGGTCACACTCAGCACTAGACATTGTCTTTTATTTGTTTGTTTTATTTTGTTTCTGGGTCACACTCAGCACTAGGCATTGTCTTTTTTTTTGTTTTATTTTGTTTTTGGGTCACACTTCAGCAGCTCTCAGGGGTTACTCCTGGCTCTGCACTTAGAAATTGCTCCTGGCAGGCTTGGGGGACCAGGATTCGAACCACTGTCCTTCTGCATGCAAGGCAAACACCCTACCTCCATGCTATCTCTCTGGCCACAGGAATCATTAGGCATTGTCAAAGTGAGGATACCCCATAACATGCCTCACTGAGGTTCTTTCCTTTTATTAGATTTATTGTAGTTTGACATGATTGTAGTTTATTTAAAGAAAATACATTACATAGTTGACATAGTTAACCATAATACATTTGTCTCCAGATAGGTGAGAGTAAAGTTATTAAAAAAAGATATGTAGAAAAAATAAAAAAGAAAAATGAAGAGAAGAAAGAAAATTTAAAAGAAAGAAAAAAGTACACTAGCAAGCTGATTTGTGAAAAATATTGTATTTCCAATGAAGTAATTAATACAATGGGTTTAGTAAGCTCCTGTTAGCTCTCCATTTTGTTAAATTGGTGTGTTCTTATAGGAATGATAACATCAAAAAATTAAATTGTCCAGGAATTCACTGGATTATTACTGATACTGAGGCTTTTAGGGGCATCTTCTCAGTGACCAAGCCTTCTGGAAGAAGGAGGATACAGGGGAAAGGTATCTGCATTTACTCCAAAATCCACAAATAATGCATAAACTGCAGTTTGGTCAGATTGGTGACCAAAAGAGAATTACAGAGAGATGCTGAGGCAGGGTCATAAACAAAATGGTGATTCTGGGTGATAGATACAGCAGGCATGGCTCTGGCAGGGCAGGGACATGGCCTGCCCTCTTTTGCTGAGATGGCCAACTTTTTGCTGTGTGGCCAGAGCATCCATAATTTCTCATGGCTTGACTTACATCTCTTTTAAGAAAAAGAGTCTATGGAGCTGGCTTAGTATGAACTTGGTGACTGCATTTGTGAGCATGGTAATGATGTTCACTGTAATGATGTGCTAGTGTCACCACCTCCAAAATGCCCCACCCCCATCCTTATCACTTTTTTTGGGTTTTGTTTTTGAGCCATACCCTGCAGTGTTCAGGGGCTTACTCCTGGCTCCATGCTCAAGAATTACTCCTGGTGGGCTTAGGGAACCATATAGCATGCCAGGCATGGAACCCAACTGTGTACAAATTATTTTACTTCTAATTTGCCTTTCTACCCTAGTCCTGCTTGGTGATCTGAGATTTGAGTTCTGCACTGTCACATCTCAAAAAAAAAAAAAAACAGTAGCAAGTGTCATAGACAGAATGAGGCTGTGGAGAAAGAGGTGTGCAAGGTGTAACCTAGAACCTCAAGTGGCTTTTTAGTCAGGGTGTGACTCAATGGGCAGTCAACCATGTCAACTGTGCCAACTTAATTGCTATCTATGGCTGTGTTATTCTTACTGTGAATATACAGGATGTCAGTACAGAGGACAACCGAATAAAAGAACAGGAAGATTTCTCTCGTGTATTTGTAAATCTTAAAGATTCTCTCAAAAGATGAAGTCAAAATAATGTGACCAGGACAGGACATCCGATAAGACACTTGCCTTGTACATGCTGTCCCAGGTTTTGACCCTGGTACACTGGTCCCAGGAAGTCCACCAGAAATAAACCCTGAGCACTGCTGAGCTCAAATCCAAATCAAACAAACCCCAAAATGCTGTTCAGTTAGTTATAGATAAGATAAAAGGACTAATGGTTACTCCTGGTTCTGCACTCAGATCACTCCTGTTGGGATTTGGGATTATATAGGATGCTGGAGATTTAAATCTGCATTGGTTACATGCAAGGCAGGCTCTCTACCCATTGTATGATATCTGGTCTTTGAGAACTGACTGATCATTGGTTGGATCCTATGAATGTTCTACCAGAACCAATGGCTTCCGACACTTCATGCTGCTTTTTTATTCACATTTTTTGATGACTAATGATTTGACTACTCTTTATGATAAGTTTATTTGAGCACTTGACAAAGATCTGTTTAGGTCATGTGGCTTTTTTTCCCTTTAGGGCTTTTGGGACTCTATGTTATGGAAATAAACCAAAATGTGACACGTAAGTGTTTTTATGGATGCTTCTTTAAAAATCACACAGCTACTATATTAATTTGGGTTAGACAGATATTTTTTAGATACAAACACGCAAAGCACAAGCCATAAAGGTAAAGCTTAGGAACATAAACTCTGTGGAAATTGTACAGTGTCTGGTATCTTAGCATTGATCATGCATCTTCTTTGAATGTTTGGAGGAAGATGTGAGTGCAACTTTATGATGGACAAAAAGTAAATTAAATATACTGGTCCTCTTTGTTTTAAAAAACTTAGAATTTTCAATTTTGAGGGAGGGAGAGGAATAATTCCTATTTTAAAAATAATATTAATTTAAAAACATTTTATTTATTGGAGTCTACATCCAACAGATCTGGGGCGATGGGGATAAGATTGAGGGTTCCCACATGAAAATAATTGCACTATATTCCTTCAAGTCTTTTGCCAGGCTCTTTTTTGGAGGATTTGAACTACGTGTGTAATATCCTTTTGTAGGTATAGAGGTTTATAGGTCATTTCTTCCCGAATCAGCTTTGATAATTTATCTTCTAATGAAGTAGGCCATTTTACCTAAGATGTTGAAGTTATTGGCTAAAAGTTGTGTCCTTATCATTCAAGGCATTGCCTATTTCTTAACTTTCATAGACTAAGACCCTCTGGAGCTTGCTTCTTTCCCAGGACTCTTGATTTATTTCCTTTCCTGGACTTCCCCTTCCTATGCTTGAGGGTCAAGGGATCACCCTTTTATATCTTGCATTCCTTCACCCAAATTATTCTATATACCACTGGTAGGTGAGAGCATCTTGTGTTTATCCTTCTACTGACTTATATCACTTAACATGAGATCTTACAGCTCTGTCCAAGTAACCACCAATTGCATGATTTCATTATTTTTTGCAGCTGCATTATTCCATCATTCCTCCAACAGATCTTATACTTACGTAAAAAAAAGTCTGCCACTCTGTGAAATAAGGCACCTCCTTTTAAGGGGAATTCATCAGGCCCACCAGATGTATCTAAAGATTTTCCTGAAGCAGTGAACTAATAATCCCCACGAAATATTTTAGCCAGCAGGCCTGTTTGTGGATGTTAATTATACCCCCTATGTGGATTACTGGCAATATTTCTTAATTTCATAACATGATAGTGACATTACAATTTCTTTCTTATTACTTGGCATTGTCTCAAGTTCTCCCAAGCACTTGACCATCATTATCATCACCACCCTTAGTCTATATGCATGTCCCTAGGCTTCAGCCTCTGTATTATAGCTGAAGGTGCTTCTGGTTGTTATTTTTCCTCTTGAGATTATGTTGTCTTTTATTGCCATGTTTTATGCTTTGTAACTTTTTTGGGGGGATGTCTAGTGGACCCTAGGTCATTCATAGATTGATTAACTGATTAGTCAATTGATCATTTGATTAATTGGCAGAGTGTGGGGAGACTGCTCAGTGCCAGAGCCCAAGGATGAAGGCTGCTCAAGCCTTGTGGTGCTGGGGACCATGAGGACCATACCCTACCATGTTCTGCTCTTCTCCTTCTTTAACTCTGTACCCTAGGGAGAGCTTGTGAACCTCTACAATTTTCTGCAAGCACCAGTAGAGCTGATAGAGATTGTCTGTGGCCTTCTTGGTTCCTGTACCTCAGAAGGCATCACTGTCCATTATCCTAAGCTCTCACACATTTTCCACTCTCCTTCTGTCCCTCTAGCTGAACCCCACTGACTTCAGTTTGGCCTGGGCATCTCTGAGGAAACCCAGCCCTTGATCACCTAACCCTCTTGCCTTCCCTCAGCATTCTAGCTTATTGGTTCCCTGTCAATGCAACTCCAACTGGCTTCAGAAAAACACTTGTACCTTCTGGTGTAATATGCATTCTTCTCAGACCTCTTCTTCCTGGAGAAAAATTCAAAGCCCAAGATAATATTTCTATTATTTTATTTTTGATTATTTTAATAATAATTTTTACTATTCTATTTAGTCAAATTCTTTTCTATTCTTTTTGGAATATGTGGTATAAGAAAAATATTGTCATGTAAATAGATTTTATCATGAGACTATTTACCTTGAACTAGTCTTGATGCAATATTTAGAAACAAAGAGGGAGAGCAGAATGATTGCACAGTGGTAGGGTGTTTGCCTTGCATGTAGCTGACCCAGGACAGACTGGTTTGATCCCCCAGCATCCCACATGATTCCCCCAATCCAGGAGTGATATCTGAGTGCATAGCCAGAAGAAATCCTTGAGCATCACTGGTGTGACCCCAAAACAAAACAAACATAGAGGGAATAATCTAGAATATTTTATGTGAAATAAAAATGAGTAGAGGTAAAAGAATACTTGAACAAGGTCTATAAAAAAGACTTGTTCTTAGGGATACATAATGAGAGAAGTCTAAAGGAAAGCAAATATAAACTGAGTTGGGAAGGAGATCAAATAACTTAAAATTGGTCAAACAATTCTGTTTCATAAAGAGAAATAACAGGACTGGAGGGAGAGTACAAAGGACATTTGCCTTTCACTCAGCTGATCTGGGTTCAATCCCAGAATCCCTTAGGACCCCCCCCCCCAACCATTAGGAGGGATCCCTGAGCACAGAGTCAGAAGTAAACCCTGAAAACTGATGGGTGTGGCCCCTCTCCAAAAAATAGAACAAGATTAAAAATGAAAATAATAGATTAAAATACAAAAATTGTAGGGAGAAATGGGAAAAATTAATATCATCAGAACAAGTTTGAATATGTTCATATGAAGAGCTTTACTTCCCTATATCTGCATTTTATCATTTAACCAATTTTAAGCAAAATGGATGCAAATGGAAGATAAGTTAAATGAAGTAATATCACTTATATGTGGTATTTATAATAACTAGATGAAGGAATGCAATGACCTAAATAGGGATGCCTACCTCATACTTTGTCTCAGAGTATAGGGAGAAGGAAAGAAATAGAGTGGAGGAAGGGGAGAAAGACAGATGTGAAAGAATGGGGTGAGGGGCAGACTCAAGGGGATTCAAGTACATTGGTGGTAAGTAAGGATAGAACTAAATATCCAAAGCATGGAATCAACAACACTGAAATCATGAAAATCAAGCTTTAACATCTAAACTCAAAAAGGTTCCTATGAAGATGGCAGCCGAGGGGAAGTGTGGGAGGGAACCTGGGAACATTGGTGGAGGGAGGTTGACATTAGTGGGTGGATTAGTGCTGGGACATTGTCTGTTTAAAGTTCAGCATTGCATAATTTTATAAATCACAGTGCTTTAATTAAAATATTTAAAAAGCATAAAAAGCATATTGGTCAACATAACAACAAATATAAATAGACTAAGTTCAGTATTTATAAGTCAAATATTTATGCATTAGATGAAGATATAGCCAGACACAGGCAGGAGTACAGAATTTCTCTGAATTCAGTTTTTTTAATAGAACATATAGTCCCATTTATTCAGATTTGATGTTATAACTCTTACCATTGGCATCCATCATCGTAGACTTCTTTGAGATCTAAGTCTTGGAGTGTTTCGCTTACATTTTCCTCAGTGAACTTTATGGATTCAGGTCTAATCTCAAGGTTTTTAATCTAATTTGAAATGACTTTGTGCAATCTGTGAGATACGGATCAATCTTTAGTTTCCTACATATGGTTATCCAATTGTTCGAGACTGTCTTTATTCCATTTCAAGTTCTTAGGTCCCTGTCAAAGATTAATTGCCAACATAATTGTGGATTTTTGCTGGATATTTTATTCTGACCCATTGGTCTGAAAGTTTGTCTTTTTTCCAATACTATGCTGTTTTGATCACTATGACTTTGGAGTAGAGCTTCAAGTTAGGTAATGAGATGTCTCTCAGTTTCTTGTTTTTCAGTATGGATTTGGCTATCCTAGTTATTTTTTGGGGGACCACACCCAGTGATACTCAGGGGTTACTCTCGGCTATGAGTTCAGAAGTCGCTCCTGACTTGGGGGATGATATGAGAAGTCAGGGATCGAACCCAGGTCTGCCCTGGGTCAGCCTCGTGCAAGGCAAATGTCTTACCACTGTGCTATCACTCTGACTCCTATCTTAGATCTTTTATGGTTTTGGCTATCCCAGGTCTTTTCTACTTTCACCCAACTTTATAATTGATTGTTTTAAGTCCTTGAAAAATGTTGGCTAAATTTGAATAGGGATTGCCTGAAATCTGTATAATAGATTAGGTAAAATGGTCATTTTGATGATATTGATTCTTGAATGTAATGTTCTTCCATTTCCTTAGGTCTTTTTCAATTTCTTTCTTAAGTGTTTTGAAGTTTTTGTGTGATAGGTCTCTCACCTCTCTTGTTAGGTTGTTTCCAGGTACTTGATAGTTTTGTACACTATATTAAATGGAATAGAACCTTTGGTCTCTTTCTCCTCTAAGTCGTTATTTGTGTAAGGGAATGCAACTATCTTTTGTGTATTGACTTTGTAGTTGGTCATTTTGCTGTATTGGCTTATGATTTCTAGAAGCTTTTTGGTAGACTCTTTAGGATCTTCAATTTATATCATAATGTCATCTGCAAGTAGAGGTAGTTTGATTTTCTTTTTTTCAATTTTGATTCATTTGATTTCATTCTCTTGTCTAATTGTTATTGCTAGGACTTATAATCCTATGTTGAAAGAGTGGAAAAAGAGTGAACATCCTTGTTTAGTGTATGACCTTATTGAAATACTTTCAGTTTTTCACCATTAAGAATAATATTGGCTGTAGATTTTTTTTATAGATAGCTGTTACTATCTTGAGGAAGGTTCCTCTCACACCTATTTTGACAGTACCAGAAAGAGGAGTCAGTGATGTGAAGAGAAACCCCCAGCAGAGACCTGGATAAGAGGACACATGGGTATTGGATTATACCTGAGAGTCCTTGTTAGCAGCTCCCACTCTGTATGTGTGCTTTTGGGCCACACCTGTGTTGCTCAGAGCTGACTCCTAACTCTATGGTCAGAGGTCATTCCTGGAGAATTCAGGGGACCACTGGAGTTGCTGGGGATTAACCTTGGGTCTGCTGCACACAAGGTAAGCACCTCCCTGCTGTCCTATGGCTATAGCCATATGCCTATGGCCGAGGCAGCTCTGACTCTGGTGTCCTCAGGGATACTTTTAGTGTTATAAAACATTATGATGTGCTTTGATGCCTATGGAAAAACAATGAAAAGTTATGCCAAAACTGTATGAAAATCTGGAACTTGCCCTCTAACCAGTTCTGGCCTCTAATCACCAGACACGGGTTTCCAGGAAATATTTTGCTGTTTGCATTTCTGATTTTCTCTCTTGTTCTCTATTAATTCACCAACCTGAGCTGAAGAGGCAGAAAAACACATAAAGACAGAGCCCTCTGCAACTGATGAATTATTTTGCCAGTTTGAGAAAAATGTGAGAAAAAACACCTTTCAAACCAAATAACAATTACTTTATAAGAAATTCAATGAATACTTTTCCATCAAGCAAATATGTTGGGCCTGGTAGGAGGCAGAAGTTTTCTGAGGTAGCTAGGACTGTTCCCTATTTGCATATTGTTTTATAGAAGAACATAGAGCAAGTACTTTGAAACAAATAATTATAATATTTTAATTGTGTTTCTTCAGGGCTTTAGTTGAAAACAAGCAAACAAACAAACAAGAAAGTCAGTGTTCCCTGTCATACAGAAGCTACAGTGACAGTCGTTATCTTTCATCTGCAAGAGAACAGTTGGAAGAGAGCAGAGCAATAACAGCACAATGGGGTGGGTGTTTGTCTTGTATGAAGCTGGTCCATATTCAATTCTTTCCTTTAAATAAATGTTTTATAATACTAAAAAATGTGGGGCGGGAGAGATGCCAGATCGATAGCACAGTGGTAGAGTGTTTGCCTTGCAAGTGGCTGACCCAGGACAGATCTGAGTTCAATTCCTGGCAGCCCATATCATCTGTCCCCTTCACCAGGAGTGATTTCTGAATGCATAGTCAGGAGTAACCCCTGAGCGTCACCAGATATGGCTCAAGAACCAAAAGAGTTTTTTTTTTTAAATATTTTTTACTGTGATCAAAGTGAATACAAGTGAATACAAAGTGAATACAATTCTTTCACAGTAATATTTAAGGTACATAGTGACAATGAATTAGAGTCATTCCCACTACCAGTGTTGTCCTCCCTCCACCCTTGTTCCCAGCATGCATCCCATACCTTCTCCCCCTTTGCCCCATGGACTGCTAGTGTAACAGGTCTCCTTTGTGTATAACCTGTTGTAGATTGGGTATTGATTCTGGTGTCTGTTGACTCTGGTGTCATCAACAAGAATAAAATGTCTTATAATACTCTGTATTTGATGGAGTATTGTAAGACATTTACCTTTGTTGTGTACACTGGAATGTTATATTCTCTATATGTTTTACAGGATTACAGAACTGCTCTCATTTTAAATACTATCCCAAAAGTAATCTCAGAAAAAGTCTTTTGTTTTGTAAAACTAAACTTGACTTAAAAAGTCATATGGACGGGGCCGGGCGGTGGCGCTGGAGGTAAGGTGCCTGCCTTACCGTGCTAACCTTGGACGGACCGCGGTTCGATCCCCGTGCCCCATATGGTCCCCCAGGCCAGGGGCGACTTCTGAGTGCATAGCCAGGAGTAACCCCTGAGTGTCACTGGGTGTGGCCCAAAAACCAAAAAAAAAAAAAAAATAAAAAGTCATATGGACAAGCAGCTCTCAAACAAAACAAGATTGATAAGATATGTTGCCTGCTGCACCACAAGGCAGGTTTCTTGTCCCAGCCCCATTCCTCAAAAACTTACGTGGACACTGAACTGGAGATAAAGGATTTTCCCCTGATATCATTAAGGGAAAGGCCTACAGTTTTTTTTGGTAAACAATTCTATGGCCATGCATGTTTGATTGTCTCCTTCTTAGCAGGGATAGTTGGAGCAGAAAGGAAAGTCATGAGTAATCTCTGTCAGAGTGTAGAGCCAGTAGTAACTTCTGAGCACTGCTGGGTGTGGTCCCAAACAAAACAGCAACAGCAAAGTCATTTCAGGACTTGCTTGCTCTTCCCTGGCACTGTGTGTGTGTGAAGACCAGATCAGCTCCCCCACTTTCTCCAGTCTGTGTTTGGGGTCTCAGTGAGGTCTGTGGCAGGGCTCCTGGAGTCCCTGTCTACTCAGTGCTTACTCTGGAGTGTCTCATAGAGATTCTCTGTAACTTGCAGTCCGCTCTCTGCTCAGGTAGTGAGGACAGAAGGAAGTTACCTGGCTGGCACTCCCTGTGTATCTTACTATTCCCTCCCTCAAATTCTCCCCACAGCTTTTGCTTGGACCCACCAAGTGGACTAGATTTGCAAAGAGTTGCCCTAATCCTAACTTTTGACAGGTCAGTTTGGTTCACCCTGCAGGCCCAAGCAACCTCAGAACCCAGTTCCCCTGACTCTCTAGCACAGCAGCTCCAACTCAGGCTCATCACCCCAATATTAGGTAGAATAGAGCTGGTTGCATGTCCAACAGTCACAGTTTGCATGCCCTGTGTTTCCCTTCCTCATGTTCTCATTAAGTCACAGGCCCACTGTAATCTTTGTTCTGTGGGACTTGGGCAGAAACAGGCGCTTCTGTGTTTGTCCCTTGGTGGTAGACTCACCATCATTGGTGTACAGGTTAATAGGCACAGTAAAGAGATCAGGATTGTCTGTTCTGATGGAGGTGCCCAAGAACCTCCATTGTGATTGTGATGGACACTGAAGGGCCCCTGTCAGCCAGACATGACCCAGACCCACCCTAGGCCATAAAGCCTGCACAAAGCCTGCACATGTGCAAGTGCTGGGGCTAAGGTGTGCAGGCCCTGGGGAGCACTGCCGAGAATGACAACACTGTATAACTGAGACAACGCAACATAACTTTGTGTGTGTGTATATGTGTATGCATGTATGTGTGTGCTTTGGTTTGTTTTGTGGACATACCTGGTTGTGTTCTGGGCTTACTCCTGGCTTTGTGCACAGGGATCTCTCAGATGGGGCTCAGGGACCTTGTGTGGTGCCTGGGATTAAACTATCTCTCTGGGCCTCCATAAGCAATCCTAATTCTATTCCTGCCTCTATATCAGTCTGAGCCCCAATTCAACTCTAACCATAATGCTAATTTTCACAGAAGGATGTTTCCCAGCCAGGTTTCTGGGATTTCCCAGTCCCAGCTGCCATCATTCACCGCCCCGCCCCCCCGCCTTTGTCTTAGCTTTTTCTCTTGACTGCCACCCCAAAACCTGACCATACATTCTCATTTTTCCTAGAAACACTTGAGGTTTTGCTCCTTTCGTGAATATGAGTCCTGACTCCGACCCCAGGGCTTTTCACCTGCCTGGAGTGAGAGTATAGACTTGATTTATCAAGATTCCTGGGGCAAGATTTCTAGATAAATCTGAGTTTGCTATAGATCCTCTGGAGATGTGTCTCCTCTTCCTTTTCTGGCCTCTTTCTTTCAGTGCTCCCAGACTCAGCAAGACTCCATACCAGCCTGAAACTCCCAACTCAGAAGTGCTCTCTCATTTTCTGCATCCCTGTGTGCATTGGGAGTGACAGGTTCAAGAGGGGGAGCTCCCTACAAAGGTGACCAAGGCCTGTGAGCAGAAATTCACCAAGCAGAAGTAGAGCATGAGTGGAGGAAGGTAGGAGGGTGGTTGGGTAGAGGAAAAAAGATGGAGGAGAAGTAAAGAGCTTGAGAGAACCCTGGGCAGTAACAAGCACTGTGCAATGTTTTCTGATGCACTCTTTTCATTTGAAATGCATGAAAATTTAGTGAGCCTCGCTTTCCTCCATTCTATTGCAAACTTCATATTTATGGCAAGTGTTTACAGCATTTTCCATTTATTTTTCTGTTCCATATGTAGTTTGTGCTCTGATTCTTTCATATGTATAAGTTTAATCTCCCCAGACACAGCTGGTACTTTGTGTCCAGCAGAACATTTTGAGTGATGGTAGCTGCCAGTAATGCACCTTCAGTGCTAGGGAGACTGAGGGATACCCAATGTCCCACAATTATCTCTGGTAACTGGTATGTTCAAACATTGTTTCCCATTGCCTCCCTCTTGAGCTTCCCTCCACAAGTCTTTCAGTGGAATCTTCTTTGGCCTTCTAACTTTTGCACTTTCTTTTTTCTTTTCTTTCTATCTTTCTTTTTTTTATTCTTGCACTTTCATACTGGACATTGCAACTATGTCTTCATCATGTCCCTTCTTGTTGCTAGTGGAATCTTCCTGAAAAGTAAATGATGCTTTTTGGCATAAGCTGAATTACCCTCATATGTGAGTATCATAAGTGTTATTTGAATGCAAGCACGAGCATGCGACAATGAGAGTGTCATATTGGATGTAGCCTGAGGGTAAGACTATCAGAGAGGGAGAGTGTACATGTGTGTAAGAGTGGATGTAAGAGTATATGTGAGTGTGAGTGCATGTGAGTGTGTGAGAGAGTATGTTAGTATGTGAATGTGTGAGTACTACCCGAATTGTATGAGGAACCAGGAGCGGGCTGAGAATCTGCCTGGTGGAGGATGCTAAACTGGGGAGTCTGGAGCTGCTCCTTCAGAGTCAGGGACTCTGGGAGGGGAGGGAGCATGGTGACCATTCTGTCAGGATGAAGCAGGCAAGGAAAGGGGTTCTGAGGCTCCCAACTGAGGGGGCTCATCCAGCCATGCACTCCTGCTCCAGCACCTCATCAGCAATGTCCTTGGAGAGCAGAGCCTGTGCATGGTCTGTGGAGAGGAGGTGACAGGAAGGGCTGAAGCTTTAGCAAGTTTCCAAGTACTGGAGGTTGCTTTGCTCCCCGGTAGCCTCATGTTCTGGAGAGTTCTGTCAGGAGCCTTGTCAGCTCTGGAGGAAGGTACCAGGGTAGAAGCTGTGATGACACTTGTGGGAGGGCAGATGTGGCTGGCAGAGTTCTGGGTTTATTGAGGTCACTCTAGGGACAAATTTGCTTTGCTGGGGAAAAGTTGGGGTGTTCCAGTGAGGAGGATCCTCATTGGGTCTCATGTGAATGTGGTGCTGAGGCTTAGGGGGAAGGTGTGCCTCCATCTGTATCCACTGTCTAGGCACTCCCATATTGAGAGGGCTGCCCTCTGCTCTGCAGACATTTGATAATGAGTCCTGTGAAGATGGGAAATCAAGTTCCACTGGGAAAAGTGTGGAAATAATCAGAGCTGATGATTACCAGGATGCTCAGTCAGAAACACAGGAAAAGCAGAATATTGTTGGGATGCCAGATTCTAAGCAGCTTGGCCTCAGCACAGGCAGAATGTAGGAAGGAATAAATGAATGCGTTGCTGATGGGGAGGGGATACGCTGACAAAATAGAGTGGCTTCACACACTGGGGGAGAGATAAAGAGAGAGAAAGTAAGAGAGAAAGAGAAAAGTGGGGGAGGAGGAGAGAGAGTTGGAGAGAATGGAGAGAAGAGAGCAGTAGGAGGGAGAAGATGAGAATGAAGAGAACAAGAGAATGAGAGCAAGAGCAAGAAGAAGAGAGATGGAGAAAGGGAGAAAGAGATAAAAAGAGGAAGAACTATAGGGAGGAAGAAGGAGAGAGAAGAGAAATGAGAGATAAAATAGAGAGCACTAATACCTGTGCACCCTTAAGCTCTGCCAACCTGAATATGTGGCACTGAACTAGCCCCAGTGGCCTGTGGGGCCAGAGCATTGGAACAGCAGGCAGGTGCTGCCTTGCACATGGCTGACCTGTGTTGGTCCCTAGCACCCCTTTTGGTCCTTTGAGCGTCAATAGGAATGATACCTGAGCACAGAGCCACGAGTAATCTCTGAGTACCACCAGATATGACCTAAAAAGAAAACATACAATACTTTCCCTGCAGCGACCTCCTGGATGTTTCAGGACACAGTTTCAGGACAAGGCCTTTATCACCTCCTCTTCTCAATGTAGTTGGCACTTGAGTCCACAGTCTAGAGGGACATAGTCCAGAGACCTTCTCTGCTCACCTGGTACTGAGATGACACAAGCTCAGGACACAGAAGTTGGGCTCCATGGCCACTTTCTCACTTAGCCACTCACCTCTGTTTCTCCCAACCCTGGGGTGGCCCCACAGATTAGTAGGAGAAAGTGACTGAAACATGGTGGCTGGGAGTGTCCTGGGTATCAAAGCCTGGGACATGTCTCTCTGCCTCCACCCTCTGGTTCTGAAAAGAGCCAACCTTTCAGTGTCTATGGGTCTCCCCTTCCAGACCCCAGCCACCATACCAGGGCTGGAATTGTCCTATGGTGGGTGTGAGTTGCTCATTAGAAGCTGTGGACAGAGGAGAGTTTGTGGCACAGGTGTGGACCTCGCCCTTCTAGCATCTGACTTCCCTGCACAGTTCTCACAGCTGCTGTCCTGGGTGAGAAGGTGGTGCAGAGACCCCATAGGTGTGAAATGTCAGCAGATACACCAACAGAGACAGATCCAGTAATCAGTGGTCAGAGACTGATTGGGAGACCAATGTCTGGGGGGCAGGCTGTTTTGACTCAGCCATCCTCAGTCATCTGGGGGTTCGGATCCTCTGTGTAGACCCTGGAAGCCTCCAGGGAAACCTGTTCAGCAGATGCCCTTAGTCCTGCTTCTCTTACCTCTTAACTTCTTTTTGCTCTCCTCCCTTTCCACCGTCCATGCCATGATCAGGGCCAGTGCTCAGCTTCTCCAGGATCTTGATGCCCAGGATGGGCTCTTGACCCCCAGGATTGAAGGGAAGAGTCTGTCCTCTGGGACTGAAATGGCACAAGGGGCGGGGAAAGTGAAAGAACCAATATTACCAGAGACAGGAGATAATCATGATTTATGATAGTCTATTTTCCCTTGGTGTAAGCATGTATTAGGAAGAGACAGAGAGATAAATAGAAACAGAGAGATAGGAAAAGACAGAGATAGAAACACAGAATTAAACAGAAGGAGACAGGTAGAGACAGAGAAATGAGAAAGAGATAAGAGGTTGAGACAGATAGAGACAGCTTTGGAAAGACAGGAACAGAGACAGACAGAGAGACAGAGAGAAACAGAGAGACAGAAACAGAGACAGAGATAAAGACAGAAACAGAGAAACAGAGAGGCAGACAGAGAAGGAGATTGAGACAGAGACAGAGTTATGGAAAGACATAAATAGAAAGAGGAACAGAGTGAGACAAAGACAGAAACACAGAAAGACAGAGACAGAGATAGAGATAGAGACAGAAAACAGATAGTGACAGAGACTGAGACAGAGACAGAACTATGGAAAGACAAGAATAGAGAGAAAGAGGAACACACAGAGAGAAATATAGATAGACAGAGAAAAAGACAAACACAGGTAAAGTGTGGGAGATAGAAAGAGATGGGGAGATATAAAGA
>PVKC010029519.1:0-15181 GCA_004027635.1 Crocidura indochinensis
AAGGTGATGTTAGCTTCATAGAAGCTATTTGGAAGTTTCCCTGTTTCTTCAGTTTTATGAAAGAACCTGAAAAGGATTGGTAGTAGTTCCTCTTCAAAGGTTTGAAAGAATTCATTAGTGAAATCGTTTGGGCCTGAGCTTATGTTTTTGGGAAGACTTGATTACATTTTAATTTCCTCAATAGTGATGGGGCTGTTTAGATATGCTGCCTTATCCTTATACAACTGTGGAAGGTTATAAGAATCCAAGAAGTTATTCATTTCTTCCAGGTTTTCATGTTTTGTGGCATAGTTTCTCAAAGTAGTCTCTGATTACCCTTGAATCTCTGCAATATCTTTAGTGACTTCCCCCTTTTTATTTTATTTTTTTTATATTTATTTATTTATTTATTTTTGGGTTTTTGGGTCACACCCAGTGATGCTCAGGGGTTACTCCTGGCTATGTGCTCAGAGGTCGCTCCTGACTTGGGGGACCATGTGGGAGCCGGGGGATCGAACCGCGGTCCGTCCAAGGCTAGCGCAGGCAAGGCAGGCACCTTACCTCCAGCGCCACCGCCCAAACCCCCCCCCCTTTTTATTTCTAATTCAGTTTATCAAATTTCTCTCCCTCTCTTTCTTTGAGTTTCGCTAGTGGTTTATCAGTCTTGTTTATTTTTCAAAGAACCAACTTTTGCTTTTGTTGATCTTTTGGATTGTTTTGTGGATTCCACTTCATTCGTTCACATCCAAGTTTTGTTATTTCCTTTTGCCTACCTATTTTTGGTTCCCTTTGTTGATCACTTTCTGTTTTGTAAGCTGTGTTAATAAGCTATTCCTGTATGCCCCTTCTTCCTTCCTGATGTGTGCTTACAAAGCTATAAATTTTCCTTTCAGTACTGCTTTTGCTGTGTCCCATAAATTCTGATAATTTGTGTCTTCAGTGTCATTTGTTTGCAGGAATGTTTTGATTTTTCTCAGTAGTAAGCTGTTTAATTTCCAGGTGTTAAAGTTTTTCTTCTGTGTTTCTTTGTAGTTCATGTCCTATTTCAGTGCCTTGTGATCAGCAAAGGTAGTCTGAATTATTTCTATCCTCTTGACTTTATAGAGATATGTCATATGGCCAGCCTATGGTCTATCCTGGAGAATGACCCATGTGCATTGGAATAGAATGTGACCCAGGTTTTTGGGGATGGAGTGCCTTATATATCTACTGATCCACTTTCTTCCATTTCACTTTTCAGACCTAGTATATTTTTGTAGGATTTCAGTTTGGTTGACCTATCAAGGGTTGATAGGGCAGTGTTGCGGTCTCCCACAATTTATGTGTTATCTTCTTTCAGATTTTTTAACAATTGTATTACATATATTTTTGGTCCTTCATTGGGTGTGTATATGTTTAGGAGTGTGATTTCCTGTTGTACATATCCCTTGATTAGTATGAAATGTCTATCTTTGTTCCTTACAACTTTTCTGAGTCTAAAGTCTGTATTATCTGATAATATGGCCACTCCATCTTTTTTAAGGGTATTTTTTTGCTTGGATGATTTTCTTCCGGTCTTTGATTTTGAGTCTTATGTTTGTTCTAACTATTCAGATGTGTTTCTTGTAGGGAGCAGAAGGTTGGATTCAGGTTTTTGATCCATTTAGCCACTCTTTGTCTCTTAACTGGTGCATTTAGTCCATTGACATTGAGATAGATAATTGTCATGGGATTTAGTGCCATCTTTATGTAGAAGTTTGGTGTGTCTGCTGGTTGGTGTTGTCTTAAAGTATACCTTTTCAGTTTTTCTTTTAAAGCTGCTTTTGAGTCTGCAAAGTTTCTGAGATGTTGTTTATCTGTGAAGCTACGTATACTTTCTTCAAACCTGAAAGTGAGTCTGGCTGGGTGCAGTATTCTAGGTGAAGAATTTCATTTCGTTGAGTTTTGTCACTATGTCCCACCACTGCCTTCAGACCTTGAGTGTTTCTTGTGACAGGTCTGCTGTAAATTCTTTGTTTTTTGGGGTGCCACACCTGGCGACACCCAGGGATTACTCCTGGCTTGGGGGACCATATGGGACACCAGGATCCAACCAAGGTCTGTGCTGGGTCAACCACTTGCAAGGCAAACACCTTACTGCTGCGCTATCACTCCCGTCCCGTGATCTGCTGTAAATCTTAAGGATGCTTCTTTGAATGTAATTTCCCTTTGTGATCTTGCTGCTTTAAGTATTCTATCCTATCTGTGGGATTCCTCATTGTGACTAGGATGTGTCTAGGGGGTGCTTGTCTTCAAGTCTCTCTAGCTGAGACTCTTTGGGCATGCTGAATTTGGTAGCATGCAGTCTTTATCTCTGGGAGTTTCTCTGCAGTGATATCCTTGACTACTAATTCTTCCTGGTGCTTTTCTTCCTGGGTCTCTGAGACTCCAGTGATTCCTACATTGTTTCTGTTGAGCTTATAAAAGACTTCTATTTCATCTGTTCACATTCATTGAGTAATTTTTCCCCGTTGTCTATCATTTGCTTTAAGGCTTTTTTTCTAATCTCTTCTGCTGTATGGAGTTGTTATACATCTCATCTTCTCATCTTCCAGCTCACTGATTCTTTTTTTTTTTTATATATATTTTATTTAAACACCTTGATTACATACATGATGGTGTTTGGGTTTCAGTCATGTAAAGAATACCACCCATCACCAGTGCAGCATTCCCATCCCAATGTCCCCAATCTCCCTCCTCCCCACCCAACCCCCGCCTGTACTCTAGAGGGCTTTCTATTTCCCTTATACATTCTTATTATTAGGATAGTTCAAAATGTAGTTATTTCTCTAACTAAACTCATCCCTGTTTATGGTGAGCTTCATGAGGTGAGCTGTAACTTCCAGCTCTTTTCTCTTTCGTGCCTAAAAATTATTATTGCAAGAATGTCTTTCATTTTTCTTAAAACCCATAGATGGGTGAGACCATTCTGTGTTTCTCTCTCTCTCTCTCTCTCTGAATTATTTCACTCAGCATAATAGATTCCATGTACATCCATTATATGAAAATTTCATGACTTCATCTCTCCTGACAGCTCCATTGTGTATATGTACCACAATTTCTTTAGCCATTTGTCTGTTGAAGGGCATCTTGGTTGTTTCCAGAGTCTTGCTATGGTAAATAGTGCTGCAATGAATATAGGTGTAAGGAAGAGATTTTTGTATTGTATTTTTGTGTTCCTAGGGTATATTCCTAGGAGTGGTATAGCTGGATGGTATGGGAGCTCGATTTCCAGTTTTTGGAGGAATCTCCATATTGCTTTCCATAAAGGTTCAACTAGATGGCATTCCCACCAGCAGTGGATAAGAGTTCCTTTCTCTCCACATCCCCGCCAACACTGTTTGTTCTCATTCTTTTTTTTGTTTTGTTTTGTTTTTTTGGGCCACACCCGGCGACGCTCAGGGGTTACTCCTGGCTATTCGCTCAGAAGTCGCTCCTGGCAGGCACGGGGGACCATATGGGGAACCGGGGGATCGAACCGTGGTTCGTCCTAGGTTAGCGCAGGCACCTTATCTCCAGTGCCACCGCCCGGCCCCTGTTCTCATTCTTTGTGATGTGTGCCAATCTCTGTGGTGTGAGGTAGTACCTCATAGTTGTTTTGATTTGCATCTCCCTGATGATTAGTGATGTGAAGCATTTTTTCCAGCTCACTGATTCTATCCTCAGGTGCTGTTATCCTATTGGAGAGGCTTTCCATTGAGGTTTCAATTCATCTAAGTTTTTCAGATCTGTTATTTCAGTTTGGAGTTTTCCGATTTCTATCTTGATATCCTCTTGACTCTTATTTGTGTTCCGTTCAACTCGAGCTATGCCTTCTTTAAGTTCTATGAACATCCTCCATATGTCTTCTCTAAACTACATATCTGAGGAACTAACTAGGTGGTTGGCCGTTTTTGAGTCATCAGAGTTGCCATCTTCATTCTCTATGCCTGGTGCTGGCCAGCATTGTCCCCCATTGACATGCTTGACCTGAATAGTCAGAACAAACGTAGATTTTCTACGTGTTGTGGTGGTGTTCATTGGCTAGAAGGTGCGTCATAACCTAGAAGCGAAGTGGAGGGGTCTTGGTCCTCTGTCTCCACCCTTTGTGGGTGGTACTGCTCACCTCTGAAGATGAGCTCTAAGGAACATTAGGATCAAAATCTTGGGCCGCAGGACAGCAGAGAGAAGATCCAAGACGTCTGCCATGTTTCCGACCATCTCTTTTCAACTTTGAAGAAAATCAATTTTGCTGACATTCTTTTAAAAGTAAAACTGGGCCCAGAATCATAACACAGCTGTAGGGTTTTTGCCTTGCACATGGTTGATGCAGGATGAACCCTGATTTGGTCCCTGGCATCCCATATGGTCCCTTGAGCCTTCTAGGAGTGATATCTGAGTGCAGAGCCAAGAGTTACTAACCCCTGAGTGCCTCTGGGTGTCACCCAGAAACCAACCAACCAACCATCCATCCAAACAAACAAACAAGTAAAAGTAAAACCAACTTGTTTAATGGCTAGACTTAAGTTTTATCAGGCAGTTTTTCCTTAATAGCATTCACTTCTAGTGATACTCAGAGCCATTCCTGTGATACAGTGGGTTGAACTCAGGGTCGGCACATGCTAGGCAAGTGCTGTACTTCTTGATCTATATTTCCAGTCCTGAGAATTGTACAATTCTTTTGATCAGCTTTGTCATTTGTGTTAAGTATTAACACAATTAGAAACTTTTGTATAGTGTTATAACCATCCTTTGCCCCCCCCTTTTTTTTTTCCCCAAAGGAATAACAACTCTATACTACTGCAATATACTTTGTTTTGGTAACCTAGATTGCAACCCTCTGTTAGTTTATATTGTACATCCCAGAAATGAAGCTACATTATGGGTGAAGCATACTGTGAGATGTTGAATAGTGAGAATGACAGTACATTTCTCCTATATAAAATATGAGAATATCATATAGTGATCACTTCCTTAACTCTTCCACTGACCCAGGGTGACAGAATACTATTATTACTATAATTTTGCAAAATAAGATAAATCCTTTGATTGTCAAATATAAGTAGCTTTTTCTCCCAAGTGTCCTGTTCTTAAGGGATTAGAAATGTTTGGTGGGGCCAGCGAGGTGGCGCTAGAGGTAAGGTGTCTGCCTTGTAAGCACTAGCCAAGGAAGGACCACGGTTCGATCCTCCGGCGTCCCATATGGTCCCCCCAAGCCAGGGGCAATTTCTGAGTGCTTATTAGCCAGAAGTAACCCCAGACATCAAATGGGTGTGGCCTGAAAAACCAAAAAAAAAACAAAAAAAAAAAAAAGAAAAAGAAAGAAATGTTTGGCATTTAATACAACCTAATATATAACTTTTACTCCCTATTTTTTTTCCCAATGTATTATATATTAAGTTAGCCTGATGTCAGGAAATGGTTCACTATTGGATATTTCTGCTTCCTAACATTGTTTAGCATATTTTAGTATAAAATGAATATTTTAGAGTAAGTGTAACTTCTGTTCATAATGAGGTTTGCTGAAGAGTATGAAATTGTTTTCTTGGTAAGGCAAACAGATGGAGAGACCAATTGCATCTCACTATTCTCCTGACTATTTGGGCTTTAAATTAAGAGAAGTCTTGAAAATTTTTTTGGCTTTCTACCTATTCAGATAGACATAATTTCACAAGTACCAGCTATGGTAGGAGTTTCTTACTGTTTTTATTCTCTCTTCTCCTTTTTTGTTTTGAGTAAGAAATTGGACTTTTTTTTTAATTTGTTTTGTTTTGGGGTTTTATCCAATGGTTCTCAGAACTTATTCCTGGTTTTGTGCTCAGGATCATTCTTGGCAGGGCTCAGGGTACCACACATATCCCAGTCCCAAGGGTTGGCCATATAAGACGAACTTCTTGGACTATCTTTACAGACTTATGTTTTATTGAGATACATACAAATATTTACATAAAATGGGGACCACACTTTGGAAACTATAAGAAAAGATTCCTGAATTTAACAAAGTGAAAATAGAATCTGGATTGTATTAAATAAAAATGGTCGGGCCGGGCGGTGGCGCTGCAGGTAAGGTGCCTGCCTTACCTCGCTAGTCTTGGACGGACCACGGTTCGATCCCCCGGTTCCCATATGGTCCCCCGTGCCTGCCAGGAGCGACTTCTGAGCGCATAGCCAGGAGTAACCCCTGAGCGTCACTGGGTGTGGCCCAAAAACCAAAAAAAAAAAAAAAATAAATAAATAAAAATGGTCAGATTACAGTGAGTGGGGGATGGGAATCAAGATGGCAAAGTAGAATGGAAACTAGTTCACATTTAGGAATGCTGGAGGAGAACCAGAACCAGAATATTGCACATAGTGTTTTAATATGCATATATTGAGGGGCTGGAGTGATAGCACCGCAGTAAGGTATTTGCCTTGCATGCAGCAAACACAGATGGAACCCCGGTTTGATTCCCGGCATTCCATATGGTCTCCCAAGTCTCCTAGGAGCTATTTCTAAGAGAAGAGCCAGGAGTAACCCCTGAGCGCTGCCAGATGTGACCCAAAACCCAAAATAAAAAAAAATGTATGTATTGAAAGAAAAATACAAATACACTATGAATATTGTGGTACTGCATGTAAACTTTTACTACATTTCTCATAACTGGCATGACATATATATACATACACATATATATATCTACACTATATATATTCTACACTGCTGGCCACTTTGAAAGTGTAAAGGTGTATATATATATATATATATATATATATGTATGTATATGTATGTATGTGTATGTTTGTGTATACACAACAGTTTAAGAGGAAATTGGACCAAAGGTATAAACCAGCATTGTTCGAAAAAAACTAACATACTTTTTCCTCTAGGTTTGCCTGTATTTCCTAGACCTCCAGGTAATCCTCAGATTAGCTCCTTCCAGCCTTTCAAGCACTGGTTTCTTTTTGTCTTGTGAAACGAAAAGTTCTCATCAATTTTACTGACATTTCCACACTCCTTTATTTTATCATTTCCAGTATTTGTGGAGTAAGTACCACACTCACGGTGTATTTTTACATGATCTTTATATTGCTGAGGAATCAAGTTTTGTGGGCTTAAAAAATTTTAGATTGTCTTTGAGAATCTAAGATTTCTCTCTCTCTCTCTCTCTCTCTCTCTCTCTCTCTCTCCCCCACACACACACACACACACACACATTTTGGGTCACACCTGGCAGTGTTTAGGTTACTCCTGGCTCTGTGCTCAGAAATAGCTCCTGGCAGGTACAGGAAACCATATGGAATGCTAGGATTTGAATCGCTGCCAGTCCTGGATCTTGCTAGGCAAACACACTACCGCTGTGCTATTTCTCCGGCCCCTAGGATATCTCTTTTTTTTAGTAATTAAGTACAATGCAAAAAAAAAAAACCCCAGTAATTTTGACACTTAATCTTAAATTACTTCATACCTAATATCTTTCTTTTATATGGGTATAATTTGTTGTTTATTTTTACTTCTGAACCATACCCAATGATTCAGTATTACTCCTGGCTCTTTGTACAGGAATCATTGCTGGTTGTGCTCCAGGGACCCTTTGCAGTGCTAGGGATTGAATTTGGGTTGTCTATGAGTAAGGCAAGAGTCTTATTCCTTGCATTATCTCTAGTGGGGGCTGTGACAGTTTTTAGTAACTCAGCAGTGAACTTTGTTACATTGATTGGCTTTTACTTTCAAGAACAATTTCTCTAGCAAATGATGCTATTTGGTAGTATTTTACCCCTAGAAGAGTTTTTTTCATGATTGGAGCCGATCCTCGGACACTACTGTTTGCTCCATAATCCAAATTTATGTAACTTTTCTTTTTTGGTTGTCATTTCAAGTGTTCTTAGCATCTTCCTGAGGAGTGTTTTATCTAACCAAAGTAGTTATTTGCTCACTCATTAGAATCAGTTCCTTTAAGTTTTATCATAAGATTTCAACATTTCAGTCACATTTTATACCCCAATCTAATTGTTGTCCCTTGCTATTTTCACCACATCTGCAATTACTTCCTCCATAAGTCCTGACCCATCTAAGTCATCCTGGCTTGTAAAACGTTTCTTCCAAACTTCTGTTTTGTTGACATTTTGTCATCCTTACATGAATCAGTCTTGAATGTCAGAACTTCTTGAACAGTAAGTAGACTGCAGAATGAACAAAGTGTTAGTAAAAGCATGAAAACAACACTTCAGATATTCTCTAACTATTGTTATGACATGTTCTGTGATCCAAGCATTGACTTTTTTTTTTTTGGTTTTTGGGTCACACCCGGCAGTGCTCAGGGGTTACTCCTGGCTCCATGCTCAGAAATTGCTCCTGGCAGGCACAGGGGACCATATGAGGCACCGGGATTCGAACTGATGACCTTTCGCATGAAAGGCAAACGCCTTACCTCCATGCTATCTCCCGGGCCCCCAAGCATTAACTTTTAATGCTAATTTTAAGAAGGCCCAAGAATTAGGGATAGTAAAAAACTCACTTTAAAGTTGTATGCTGTCTTACTTTCAACAAGAGAGACAACTCTTTATGAGCATGACTGACACTGATAATTTTTTTCTTGTTTTGAAAGCTGTAGCTGTAGATGGCATCCTTTTCCAACAGTTTTTTTTCCCCTTCTACATTAAATTCAGTTGTTTAATATTGCGCCCTTCCTCAGTGATGTTATTTGATAGATCTGGGTTAACTTGCTGCAGAATCTACTTCAACACGTTTCACTATGTGGTTTAATGTTATGGAGATGGTATCATCATGACACAATATCTATTAGTTTCAAATACTTTTGTAGCTTTCTTCCCCCTCTCAGCATTCGACTTGCTCTCAACATTAATAGAATTGAAGAGACGACTGTGACCTTCAGTTTCAATAGAAAAGGCTGTCAATTTGGATATCAGTTGATCCAAGAAAGGGATTTGCTTTAGATTTAAGGAGTGTTGATGCTGGTTTGATCTATCTAGATCACTGAGATCTTTCTCCATATCAGCATTAAGACTTAATCGTTTCTCCCTAATGGTCGATACTTAATATCATCTTTAAGAACTTCTTTGCATTCACAACTTGGCTAATTATTAGGGTGTAGAAGGTCAAGGTTTCAGCCTTTATTGGCCATTGACAAGCTTTCCTCATTTAAGAGTAATAATTTCTAGCTTCTACAGAAAATGAGAAACCTGTGTTAAGTTTACAGTTTTATGTAGGTGGTGTTCATGGTTCTCTAGATTGCAATTGGAATATACAAGATGATTGATCATAGGTCACCATAACAGAATAATAATAAAAAAGTTTTACATGTTGCCTTACCAGTGCTTATGCATATGCTTCCCAAAGGTTATACTTTCTGGCCATGACATTCACACTTAACTCTTTGTTGGCAGTGTGTTAGTGATGGCTTATAGTTTATAGTTTATAGTACTTATTGTATTGTTTCTGGATAGCTCATGCAGCACAGGTTTGCAGACTCAAGAACTGCCAATATGTAGAGCATTTCTAATTTGAACTCCAGACCATATATATGGTCTACGCCTCTGCAGTGCACCTTTGGGTACGGAATATAACTTCTTATGTTGAAATTCAGAACTTGGTAACTGTACTTGAAGTTCTTTAATATTCAGAAGCTGAGACTGATATACTGTGACCTCAGTTATACTTTGAGAAAGAGAAAGCTTAGTTTTGGAAATAAAACAAATGTGATATATTCATATTATAGCATAGATATAAAATTGTATTCAAAGAGATTTAGAAAGGGCAGAGATCAAATTACTATTTGTCAAAAATTTCAGTAGCTGAGCCATGCATGTAAAATTGAACATACTATTTAGTTTTTGTTGTAAGTAGTTTGAATTATGAACACCTTGTATCTGCTCTGCTCTGTTGGTGCTCTCTGTTTAACTGTTTGCTCCTTAGATACTGTTGACCAGTGAAACTGCTTATTCATAATGCATTTACTTTTTAAATGATACTTTGTAATTGTTATGTCTATTTGAACAAACTTGAAGGAAGATGATAAGAAAAACAAAGTTGCACTGATGTGTGCAATAGCAGTTAAGGCCAGGTTTGGCCACTTAGAGTTATGTTTAATGATTATGCATTATGGAGTAAAAGTAGAGAAATTCTAATGAATCTTGAATAGGTTTAATTTTTCCTCTTAATAATAGAGCTCTGCACATTACTCCTGGCTTTGCACTCAGGAATGACTCCTAGTAGTGTTCATGGGATGATACACAATGCTGGTATTGAATCTGGGTTGGCCACACACAAGGCAAGCATATTGCTCTAGCACCTACATACTTTAAAACAATGCATTTCCTCATCTTTCCTTTCTATTCTGAATTAAATACCATTTTATATTCTCTTCGTGATAGTGCTTTCTGGTTTGAAATATAAAATTGAAGCACATGTTTTAAAAGCTGTTTCTAGAGTAACATTGTGTAGAGTTTTTGAATAGTTATTTGGAAATTTGTGCAACAAGAGACTTTAGTTCATTGTTAGGGTTATCTAGTTATCAGCAGATGCAATAGAAATGAGGTGAGAACGACAACAACAACAACAACAAAAAGATCTAACCTAGTTTTTGGTCTACAATCTGTTCAACAAACAAGATTTCCAATTCCAGATGTATACTGAGACAACCGCAAGTGAACGGGGGTCTTCCAGAAACATAACGGAAGACTCTGTCCCAGGCTCCATCTTAGGAGCAACATAATGACTAAGAACACCAACTACAGAAGATGAAGAAAAACGACACTGAAGAAGCAGAACTACTAGAACCACAAAGAAAGCCTTCATCATAAGCTCCATTCCTTGAGCTGCACAGTCACCAAGATCTCTAGATAAAGTGGTCTGATTTTACCATCCATGACAAAGCAGAGGTCTTCCATACACCACAAAAGCACGGAGGGGAGAGTAAATGATCATGCAAGGAGTCTATAGTTAATCCCATGACGGTATACTTCAGGGATGGAGAAACCCTGTATCTCCGAGGCCAAGGGAATTCCCTCTATATTATCCCCAATAGTTACTGTGCCTATGCAAGGGGGAAAAGAAAAAAAAGGGGGAAAGAAAGCACAAAATAATCATTTTTCCACATATATATTGATTGATTGTTTTTTGACGTCCTTATTTTGGTGTAGGTATTGAAGTCGATGTCTCCTTTTTTATTCTATATTATTTTATCTTATCTTTCTTTTTGCACTCCGACATGATTTGATTTTGGAACCGAGACTATTGTGTGGTGCGTCTGTTTATTGCTGTAGGGCTCACTGGATATTTAATTTGACATTTATTTTTGTATTGTTACGGTGTTTCAGTTACCTTTTTCATGTCCTTTCTCAAACTGTGGTTGATAGCCACTAGAAGGACTCCACCCATTTTCAGCATATTTTAATTAAAAAATTTTTTTTCTTATTCTGTACCCCATTTTATTGCTTTTCTCTCCCTCAAACAAAACCACATAACTCGATTTATCTAGCTTGTGCTTTCAAATAGAGGGAGAAACGAGGGAGGGCACCAGGACCAAACAGATGTATGATCATTGATAGTAAGCTAGACAAAGAGGGGGACCACCTACTCTAGCAGCCTGGGGGGTGATAGTAGGGGATATGGGTTGCAGAAAGGGAACGGGGAAGGGGGGTGGACAAATTTCGTGGTGGGTATTCTCCTGAGTCAATGTTAATTTAATATGTACCTACAATACTAATGTGAAAGATATGTAAGCCACTATGATCAAAATAAAAATTAAAAAAAAATGAGGTGAGAATGAAAAACATGTATTTAAACAGTTTCCACACATCAGACCACATATCTTTTTTTATCTTGTTTTTCTAATTGCACATAGTATTTTAGGGAGTATATTTATAGTTTAAACTTTAGCTTGTTCATGCTTTCATGTTTATAGTTTCTGTTTCATTTCCAAGGTCAAGAACAAATACAATTTATAATATTTATAATTTTGAAGGTTTATAAGTTAAAAGAAACATAATTTTGAAGGTCTTGAGATAATTCCTTTTTAGTTATGCTAGCTTGAGCATGAATTACTTGAGAATATGATGTATGTTCTTATATTACTGATTATTAGGTTGATCCTAAGCAATATCCTGTTTTCTATTTAAGTAGACTAGTGCTTTTAGTTATTCTCCTTTGAGATTTTTGACAACTTGTAAAAAGTACTATTACTCCAATTCTATTTGATCTCTCGTCTTGTTTAATTTTTGAGAAGTACACAGTAGAGTACTCAGGGCTCAGGGATCACTCCTGGTGGTGCTTGGGGGACCATATAGGATGTGAGGGGTCAAACCCATCAAGGCAAATGTCCCATCCACTGTACTATGACTCTGGACCCTCTATTTGATCTTTTGCGTAATAGTATATAAATCTGGCATTAACAAAATCATTTTTTTAATGTTGCAGATTTAATTCAGTGCACAAATGAGATGAACGTGAATATCCCACAGTTGGCAGACAGTTTATTTGAAAGAACTACAAATAGTAGTTGGGTGGTGGTCTTCAAGTCTCTCATCACAACTCATCATTTGATGGTATATGGAAATGAGGTAAGCAGAATTTTCTATTGACAAACATTATTGTATATTGTTTTACCTGGTGAAATTTCAATACTGAGTTTTGTAACTAAATAATACAATAAAATGGCACTATACCTAGGTAGAATTAGAATACAACCGTGGGAAGAGAACCTGTAAACCCAAACAACAGAACATGGGTCTGAGTACTTCAGAAATAGGAGTAAGAGCCAAATATTAGTATCTTTCTGATCATGTACTCTTTGAGTAGCATTCTGTTTTATAAACCTATATATAGATCATAATATTTTATGAATTTGCTTCTTTATTATAGCCCATTTATATTTCTATCTCATCTCATAGTTGGTTTCACCTGATGCCTAGCTCAAAGTGATAAGAACTAGAAAGGCACTTTTTTGAAAGGGGTGATTGAAGAATATCTTCTTGAGCAGAGATCTGTCTCAAGTCTTCAGTCACCAAAGTATATAAACAGATATAGAAGTTTTACAGTGTCATTTGGCACAAGTTACCTTAATTTTTGTGGTAGTCTAGAAACCAATTATTGAGCTCTTAATATAATTGGTTTCACATTCCCACAGACTTAATTTGCAAAATTGAATCTAAAAGATTATGGTTAACACATTTGAATGGAACTAGATAAATTTGTATTATGTGCCTTAGAGAAACTGGTGACTGAGATTTTCTTTTTTTTTTTTTTTTTTTTGGTTTTTGGTTTTTGGGTCACACCCGGCAGCACTCAGGGGTTACTCCTGGCACTACGCTCAGAAATCGCTCCTGGCAGGCTCAGGGGACCATACGGGATGCCGGGATTCGAACCACTGTCCTTTTGCATGCAAGGCAAACACCTTACCTCCATGCTCTCTCTCCGGCCCAGCTGTGAGATTTTCATATTGACTAAGTTGGAGTAATTTAATTCATTGGTATCAGATTTCTGAACATGATAAATAGCTTTGATGTTACTATTATTTTTAGTCATGAGACTGCTATTGATACATAAGTTTTGACAGATACCAGTTAAGATTTAATGTTCAGAATTAAAGCATTTATTGATGTAGAGTTCATCATTACAGTGGAGTTCACTATTGCACATTTTCATGTTCTCTTTATGTCCTTAACCAAAATTAATTTTCAGGAGCTGGAGTGGTAGTTTGGCAGGTAAAGCACTGCTTGCACTCACTCAGCTAACCCTGCTTTGATCCATTAACCTATATGGTCCACTAAGCATCAACAGGAGTAACTTCTAAGTAGAGAGCCACAAATAAGCCCTGAGCATTGCTAGGTCCCAAAACAAATAAATAAAAAAAGTGATTTTATAACTGTAATCACAACTTGTATATGACATTATGCTTTGCGTTTAAGTATATTATTCCATACACCATAATTTATGATCTTTAGTTAACTAATTGATCATGTGTTCCATAATGTTTCTTTTTTTTTTTTTTTTTTTTGATTTTTGGGCCACACCCGGTGACACTCAAGGATTACTCCTGGCTATGCGCTCAGAAGTCGCTCCTGGCTTGGGGGACCATATGGGAAACCGGGAGATCGATCCGCTGTCCGTCCTAGACTAGTGCAGGCAAGGCAGGCACCTTACCTCCAGCGCCACCGCCCAGCCCCCATAATATTTCTTAACTGTTAATCTCTTGCTGGAAATGTAGAATGAACTATTATACAAAAGAAAATTGGGTAGGGGGTGGGCCTCCCACCTAACTGCTCAGTTCTTACTCTTGGCGCCATTCTCAGAAATCACGCCTGACAGGACTGAGGAAGCATATTCAGTGCTAGGGCTCAAACTTGGATTGGTCATATGCAAAGCAAGTGCTTTATTATGTCTACTGTCTCTTTTGTCCCACAAATGATTATATTTGTAATTTTCAAGATGAACTTATTTGAAGTGTTATTCAGAATATTATTGCCCAGTTAATAGATTTAAATGTTGCTTGTTTTTTAAAATCTTGGCAAAGGAATGTATAAAATTAATAGAAATATTTGTCTGCAGTGGATTCTATAAGTTTGATTCTCTTATAAAGTGAAAGTGGCAGTGTATTTCTTCTGGATAGGGTTCAAGGATTTTGTAGTATCTTTATTTTACTTTTTAAAAATATGGAAATTTGAGTCATCAAGTAGCTATTGAAAGATGCCATCTACTCAGGCAAATCCTCATCGTTTTTAGTAAAATTCAAAATGTTTGGTTGTGGCTTAAAGGTGCCTGTTTCCTTTTATTTTTTATCTATTATGCCATAGTCAAGAACATTGGAATTTTATGTTAGTGGAAAGCATGTAATATCCTTTTAGACTTTATAACTGTTAATAGGAGTAAGAATGGGGCCGGAGAGATAGCATGGAGGTAAGGTGTTTGCCTTAAGCAGGGGTCTCAAACTCAGTTTACCTGGGGGCTGCAGGAGGCAAAGTCGGGGTGATCCTTGAGTGCAAAGTCAGTAGTAAGCCTTGAACATTGGGGAGTTGTGACCCAAACAACTAAAACAAAACAAAAAAAGATTCCTCTAGGGCAGGGCCACAAAAATGTTGTACAGAGGGCCAGAAACGGCGAGTTTGAGACCCCTGCTTAAGGTGTTTGCCTTTCATGCAGAAGGACGGTGGTTCGAATCCTGGCATCCCATATGGTCCCCTGTGCTTGCCAGGGGTGATTTCTGAGTCT
>PVKC010029520.1:0-15548 GCA_004027635.1 Crocidura indochinensis
AAACAGTACAAAATATTACAGAATAAATTAACTTACACTTAGAAGAGCAAATTGGGAACTCTGAGACAAACCCAATACAAAATCTGCCTCATTCAGATGCACACATCCTAAATCACTTAGGTACCAGAAGCTGTCCGTTAAAGGGGACTTCCTAAAATAAAAATCCCATCTATTAAGTGAGCATCTCATGCTTTTATGAATCCAAAGACATAGTGAACCCACTCATAGATTTATGACAATGTGTGGGTTGTATGTATATGGGCCAATCTAATATTTCTTGCTACAGAACTACTTCTTGTTGGTTTGTATTGCAAGGATAACCCTAACCTCTGCTTCTATTAAGACCAGTGTCCTCTGACTATGTCCAGCATCTCTTGTCTGCAAATGTGATAATATCATGTTTATCTGTGATACTCCACTTCTATAAATAAGGATAAATATTTCTTTTTTTAATAATATCTTTATTTAAGCACCACGTATACAAACATATTTGTAGTTGGGTTTCAATCATAAAAAGAACACACCCACTTCACCAGTGCAACATTCCCACCACCAATGCTCCCCATCTCCATCTTTCCTAAGCCTCCAGCCTGTATTTGAGACATTCTATTTTCTATTTCTGTCACTCACTATCATTGTCATGATAGTTGTTAATGTTGTTATTCCTCTAACTGCACTCACCACTTTTTGTGGTAAACTTCATATCATAGGCCAATCCTTCCAGCTCTCATTTCTATTATCTCTGGGTGTTGTTACAATAATGTAGGGGTGACAAACACGTGGCTCTCGAGCTGCATGTGGCTCCCGGCCAAAATGAATGCAGCTCTTTGCCTCTTATGTGTTTAATATATTATTGTTAAATTTATATGCTTTTGTGTGTTTGTCTGTTTTTGGCAGGTCACTGCGTGGTGTGGTTCTCTGACTCTCACAGTTTAAAATTTTGGCTATTTGTGTCAAACCTGTTCCCCACCCCTGCAATAGTGTCTTTTATTTTTCTTAAATCCCACATATGAGTGAGATTATTCTGTGTTTATGTATTTGTCTCTGATTTATTTCACTAATCATAATGGTTTTCATGTCCATCCACATATAGGAAAATTTCATGACTTCATTTTTCCTGAATATTTTCATTTTCATGCAGGATAAGTATTTCTTATACTCTTTTCAAGTCATAGCACACTGACTCAGGAAGATCCCTGATAGGTCAGAGAGTCTAAGAAAATTTTTCATATATGCCTGAGATGCTCATATAATTATATGGACCACATCTGACTCTCCAGCTACTGCTTCATGTTTAATTTTTCCTCCTGTCTCACAAGGTTAAATTGGTTCAGACTGAGAGAAAGTGAAACATGTGTTAAAGGGCCATTGGATCTCACAAATTCAGACTGAATAAAAATCTCTTTCCAGACTTCACGGTAATAGTCTAGTAGATGCAGCTTTATATAGGACCATGCAAGAAAAAAAAACTAAATAAACAAATAAAAAAGACAGCAACATCTAGATATTTTGAAGAATCTCCATATTGTTTTCCATAAAGGTTGGACTAGATGGCATCCCACCAGCAGGGAATGAGAGTACCTTTCTCTCCACATCCCCACCAGCATTAATTGTTCTTATTCTTTGTGATGTGTGCCTATTTCTATAGCATACGATGGTACTTCATTATTGTTTTGGTTTGCATCTCCCTTATGCTTAATGGTGTGGAACATTTGTTTCATACATCTTTCAGCCATCTGAGCTCCCATGTGATCCAGCTACATCACTCCTAGGAATATATCCTAGGAACACAAAAACACAATTCAAAAAATGTCTTACTCACACCTATATTCATTGCACTGCTATTTACAGTAGCCAGAATCTGGAAACAACCCAAATGCCCAACAACAGAGGAGTGGCTCAAAAAACTGTGATACATATACACAATGGAATGCTATGTAGTATCAGGAAAAACTAAGTCATGAAGTTTTCTTATTCATGAATGGACATGAAAAAATTATGCTGTGTGAAATAAGTCAGAGGGAGAGAGATAGAGAATAGTATCACTCATCTATAGGTTTTAAGAAAAATGTAAGACATTATTGTAACAATACACAGAGACAAGAGAGGTAAGAGCTGGAAGTAGTGGACCACGATATGAAATTTACCACGAAGAGTAGTGAGTCCAGTTAGAGAAATAACCACACTGAAAACTATCTTGACAATGGTAGTGAGTTACCAAATAGAAAGCCTATCTCGAATATAGGCAAAGGGTGGGGGGAGAATGGACTTAGGAGGCATTGGTGGTGAGAATGTTGTACTGGTGAAGGACAGATGTTATTTTTTTATAACTAAAATCCAACTACAAACATGTTTACAATCATGGTGCTTAAATAAAGATATGTAATATACATATATATGCAAAAAAGACAGCAACAAACTAAAAATGAATGGTATGAAAGAAAGATAAAAAAATCCTTTTTAATATTCACGCATCCCAGAGTCCTATCTCAGAGGACAATCTAGCACAGGCCTGAGACTAAACAGGATGCTTCAGAGAGATGATTGAGATCCCATGATTTTTATGAGGGATTTTGACAACTGCAAAGACAATATAAATAAAATTATAGTTAATGTCATCTTCGCCATAAAGTTAAAGGTTAAAATATGATTCAGTGCCATTGACTTCCATAACTATATTAAACACACAAAAATTATCATATATATTTATGAAGAAAATATATAATAATGACACCTCTACACTTCTGTATTTAAATTTATTGCAGTGTAGGCTTGAAACCTTAAATTTGAAAAGTAGGACTTCATCCTCTGAAATCAGATGACTTGAGGATTATGCTAATAAATACATATCTATTTGGGGTACTATATTTATGTTCTAATGTCCTTTGGTGAGTTTAAAATTATTTTAAAATTTAAAACTATGGGACAATATTGTACTTAAGTCAATCTTTTCGCTGCTAAGTTTAAAGTGAGCTTTTATATTAAATATTGATTAATTGGATTGAGAAAGAAAACTGTGAGTCTATATTTGTTGTCTTTATCACTTAGGATCAATATATAATTCATCAATAACTTATAGGAAAGAAGAATTCAATCAACAGAAAAATAATGGGGTGTATAAGAGAACCTTAAAGTTTGATACAATTTCTAGATGTTTTACTAACATTTTCCATCAGAGGATCCCAGGGTGTCATACGACTCTTAGGTCCCATCAAATGGAACAGGAAGTACAATAGAATATAATCCCCATCATATTCCACATATCTTACTTTAGATCAATGGATAAACAAATAATAGGGTAATTGTTGTCATGTCAAACTTCTCTGAAATTCTCCATGGCTTGAGCTAGAAAGGACTTGGTATCAGAGCTTGACTAACACTTGGGACCTCTGAGTTATACAAATCTGAAGACACTATGACTCAATATATTCACTAGAAAAGAATACTCATGACTAAAGTCCTTGTGGGTCTAGCACAGCTCTGACAGAGGAAGTCAGACTCTCCTGTGTTTCTAAACAAAGGTGTGTATTTTTTGTGTGAGGACAAAAATCAGTGTGTGAAGAGGCCCTTCCTCTTCTTCAGAATCATGTCATCAGTGAATTCTGGAAGTTTAGTTTATGTACCTAACAACTTACAGAAAATTTTTTCTTTTCTAGACCTGAGGCCTAACAGATAGTAAGCCTAGATTTGTATGTCTCCATATTTATTTATATTGACAAATTTTGCTGTTCTTTGTGTCATGCTAGTTGTTAATGTAGTTATATCCCTAGCAGTGTTCACCACTCTATGTGGTAAGCTTCAAATTTTGAGCCGGTCCTTCTGGCCATTCCAGCCCTTAACTCTTTGTCTTTAGATATTATTACAGTAATGTCTCTAATTTTTTCTTAAAACCCATAGATGAGTGAAAACTATTCTGTGTCTATCTCTTGCCCACTGACTTATTTCATTCAACATAATAGACTCCAGGTACATTCACATACAGGAAAATTTCATGACTTTGTCTCTCCTGATGGCTGCATAATATTTTATTGTGTATATGTACTGCAGTTTCTTTAGCCATTTATTCACCAATTGAAGGACATCTTGACTGTGTCCAGAGTCTGGCTATTGTAAATAGTGCTGCAATGAATATTGGTGGGAGGAAGGAATTTTTGAATTGTATTTTTGTGTTTCAAGGGTATATCCCTAGGAGTGGAATAGCTAGACCATATGGGAGTTCAATTTCCAGTTCTTTGAGGAATCTCCATATTGTTTTCCATAAAGGCTGGACAAGATGGCATTCCCACCAGCAGTGAGTTTTTATTTCTCTCCACATCCCATTCAGCACTGATTTTTCTTGTTCTTTGTGATGTGCGCCAGTATCTGTCGTGTGAGATGGTACCTCATTGTAATTTTGATTTGCATCTCCCTGATGATTTGTGATGTGGAGCATTTTCCATGTGTCTTTCGGCCATTTGTATTTCTTCTTTGAGGAAGTGTCTGCTGATTTCTTCTCATTTTTGATGGGGTTATATGTTTATTCTTATTAAGTTCTGTCAATACCTTGTATATTTTGGAAATTAGCCCCTTGTCTGATGGGTATTGGGTGAATAGTTTCTCCCATTTTGTGGGTGACGATTATATCTTAGGCACTATTTCCTTTGAGGTGCAGAAGCTTCTCAGCTTAATATAGTCCTGTCTGTTTATCTCCACTTCCACTTATTTGGAGAGTGCTGTTTCCGCCTTTAAGATGCCTTTAGTCTCAATGTCATATAGTGTTTTACCTACATGTTGTTCTATATACCTTATGGTTTTAGGCCTGATATCAAGGTCTTTAATCCATTTGAATTTGACCTTTGTGCAAGGTGTTAGATGGGGGTCTGAGTTCACTTTTTTGCAAGTGGCTAACCAGTTTGTGTCAACACCATTTTTTGAACAGACCTTCCTTACACCATTTTAGATTTCTTGCCCCTTTATCAAAGATTAGTTGATTGTATGTCTGGAGAACATTCTCTGAATACTCAAGTCTATTCCACTGATCTGAGGATCTGTCTTTATTCCAATACCATGTTGCTTTGATAACTATTGCTTTGTCATGCAGTTTAAAATTGGGGAAAGCAATGGCTCCCATATTCCTTTTCCCATGGATTGATTTGACTATTCGTGGGTGTGTATTGTTCCAAATAAACTTCAGAGTGATTGATCCACTTCTTTGAAGACTGTCATGGGTATCTTTAGAGGGATTACATTAAGTCTGTACACTGCATTGGGGAGTATTGCCATTTTAATGATGTTAATCATGCCAATCCATGAGCAGGGTATGTGTTTCCATTTCCACATGTTTTCATTTATTTCTTGAAGCAGGCTTTTGTAGTTTTCTTTTCTTTTTTTTTTTTTACCACTCAGACTGCATCCTCTCCCTCTCCCCTTTCCAGAGGAAAGGGAGAATGATCATCAATGGCCAAAGGCAGTCACAGAAGTGACACCTAGAGCCGGCTTCACGCTCAGGAGAGGACACTCCGGTTCCTCCTGGCTTTGGGTGCTCTACACGATCAGAGAAACTTCTCTAGTCACATACTATAGAAATGATCCCTGAAAGTATAGTCCTTATAGTTTTCTTTGCAAAGTCCTTCACCTCTTTAGTTAAGTTGACCCCAAGATATTTGAGTTTGTGTGAATGGGATTGTTTTCTTAATGTCCATTTCTACTTTATCATTATTAGTGTATAAGAAAGCCATTGACTTTTGCATTGACTTTTGTAGACTCTCACTTTGCTATATGAATCTATGGTTTCTAGGAGCTTTTTTCCAGAATCTTTAGGGTTTTCTAAATATATTGTCATGTCATCTGCAAACAATGAGAGCTTGACTTCTTCCTTACCTATCTGGCTGCCCTTGATATCTTTTCCTTGCCTAATCGCTATGGCAAGTATTTCCATTTCTACGTTTAATTAGACTGATGAGAGAGGGCAGCCTTGTCTTGTACCAAATTTTAGGGAAAGGCTTTTAGTTTATTTTTATTGATAATATTTTCTATTGGCTTGTGATAGATGTCCTTGACTATATTGAGTAAAGTTATTCATTCCCATCTTGCTGAAGGTTTTATTTTTTAATGAAGAATGGGTGTTGGACCTTATCAAATGCTTTTTCTGGATCTATTGATATGATCATATGACATTTCTTTATCTTTTTGTTGATATGATGTATTATGTTGATTGATTTATGGATGTTAAACCATCCTTGCAATCCTTGGATGAAACCTACTTGGTCGTGGTGAATGACCTTCTTTTTATTTTTTATTTTTTAATGGTGAATGACCTTCTTGATGATGCATTGAATTATATTTGCCAGAATTTTGTTGAGGATCTTTGCATTTGTGCTCATCAGAGATATTGGTCTGTAGTTTCATTTTTCTTGGCAGCATTTCTGTCTGATTTTATTATGAAGGTGATGTTAGCTTCATAGAAACTATTCGGAAGTGTTCATGTTTTTTCAATTTTATAAAAGAGCCTTAAAAAGTTTGGTAAAAGTCCTCTTGAAAGGTTTGAAATAATTCATTAGTGATCCCAACTGGGTCTGGACTTTTGTTTTTGGAAATATTTTTGATCACCATATTAATTTTCTCAATAGTGATTGGATTATTAACTTATTTAACTGTGAAAGTTTTTAAGAATCCAAGAATTTGTCCATATCTGCCAGGTTCTCATATTTCATGGCATAGAGTTCCTCAAAGTAGCCTTTTAATACCCTTTGAATCTCTGAAATAACTGTAGTGATCTCCCCATTTTCATTTCTAATACAGTTTTTGAAGTTCTCTCAATTTCTTTGTGAGCTTTGCCAGTGGTTTATTAATCATGTTTATTTTTCAAAGAAACAACTTTTGTTTTTGCTGATCTTTTGGATTGTTTTCTGGATTTTCTCTTCATTGATTTATGCTCTAAGCTTTGTTATTTCCTTCTGTCTGCATATTTTTGGTTCCTTTTGTTGATCATTTTCTAATTTTATAAGCTTTGTCATTAACCTATTCACTTTAGTCTTCCTTTCCCTTCCTGATGCGTACTTGCAAGGCTATAAATTTTCCTCTCAGTAACACTTTTGCTGTGTCTCATAAATTTTGATAATTTGTGTCTTTATACTGTCATTTGTTTCCAAGAATGTTTTGATTTCCTCTTTAATTTCGTCTCTGAGCCACTGGTTGTTCAGTAGTAAGCTATTTAATTTCCAGCTGTTAATATTTTCCTCTGTGTCCCTTTGTAGTTCACAACTAATTTCAGTGCCTTTTGATCAGCAAAGGTAGTTTGCATGATTTTTAACCTCTTTATTTTATGGAGATATGTTTTATGGGCTAGCAAGTAGCCTATCCTACTTGAGAATTACCCATGTACATTGGAGACAATGTGTATCCAGGTTTCTGGGGTGGAGTGTCCTATATATATCTACTAGGCCTCTTTCTTCAATTTATCTTTTCAGGGCTAGTATATTTTTGTTGGGTTTCAGTCTGGTTGACCTATCAAGTGTTGACAATACCATGTTGAGGTCTCCCATAATTATTGTGTTATTATTGATATCTTTTTTTCAGATTTGTCAACAATTGTATTAAATACTTTGCTGATTCCTCATTGGGTACATACATGTTTAGGAGTGTGATTTCTTCCTTTTGTACACATCCCTTGGTTAATACAAAATGTCTATCTTTGTCCTGTACAATTTTTCTGAGTCTAAAGTCTGTGTCATCTGCTAATTAGTATGGCCACCCCAGTTCTTTAAGGGTTTTTTTTTTTTTTTGCTTGGATGATTTTCCTCCAGCCTTTGATTTTGAGTCTATGTTTGTTCTGACTATTCAGGTGTGTTTCTTTTAGTTAGCAGAAGGTTGGATTCGGCTTTTTGATCCATTTTGCCACTCTGTGTCTTTAAACAGGTGCATTTAGTGCATTGACATTGAGAGAGATAATTGTCATGGGATTTAGTGCCATCTTTGTGTAGAAGTTTGGTGTGTCTGTTGGTCAATCTTTTCTTAAGTAGACCTTTCAGTTTTTCTTTTAAGGCCGGTTTTGCATCTGAAAAATTTCTGAGCTGTTGTTTTTTCCATGAGGCTATGTATACTTTCTTCAAACCTTAACGTGAGTCTTGCTGGGTGTAGTATTTTAGGCAAAGAATTTATTTCATTGAGATTTTTCATTATGTTCCAACATTGCCTTCTGGCCTTGTGGGTTTCTTGTGACAGGTCTTCTGTAAACCTTAAGGATGCTCCCTTGAATATTATTTCCCTTTTTGATTTTGTTGCTTTTAGTATTCTATCCCAATCTGTGGGATTCATTATTGTGACGAGGATGTATGTGTCTTTGGGTGCTTTTCCTTGGGTCTCTTTGAGCTGCTACTTTTAGGGTATGGAGGATTTGGTTGCATGTAGTCTTTAGCTCTGATAGTTTCTCTGTAATAATGTCTTTGACTGTTGATTCTCCCTGGGTATTTTCTTCCTGGGTCTCTGGGGCCCCAAGGATCTTAAGTTGTTTCTATTGAGCTTATCAACAACTTCTATTTTATCTGTTCACATTCTTTGAGTAATTTTCCATTGTTTGATCATTTGCAGCTTTTTTTCCAATCTTTTCTGCTGTATGGAGTTGTCATGAATTTCATCTTCTATCTCACTATCTCACTGATTCTATCCTCAGTTGCTGTTACCCTGTTGGAGACGCTTTCATTGAGATTTTCCATTTGTCTACTGAG
The DNA here is from genome assembly GCA_004027635.1 of Crocidura indochinensis. Classification (NCBI taxonomy): domain Eukaryota; kingdom Metazoa; phylum Chordata; class Mammalia; order Eulipotyphla; family Soricidae; genus Crocidura; species Crocidura indochinensis. The sequence goes on from PVKC010029520.1 coordinate 8,706, forward strand.
TTTTTTCAGGCCTGTTTTTTCAGTTTGGAGTTTTCTGATTTCTATCCTCTTGATTCTTATAAGTGTTCCATTTACCTCAATCTATGCTTTCTTTGATTTTTGTGAACATCCTCCATATTTATTCTCTAAACTCCATATCTGAGAGACTAACTAGGTGGTTGGCCGTTTTTTGGGTCTTTAGAGTTGCCATCTTCATTCTCTATGGCTGGCGTTGGCCTGCATTGTTTCCCCATTGTCAAGCTTGTATTGTCAATTTTTCTACATGTTGTGATGGAATTTATTGGCTAGATGATGCATGCAGCCGCAAAGAGGAGTGGCCGTACTCCTCTGGTTCCACCCTTTGTGGTCGGGACAGCTCAGCTCTGAAGAAGATGAGCCCTCAGAGAAGGATGCTGAAGAGGATCAAGATCCTAGGCCAAGGCAGAGCAGAAAAATGGCCCAAGATGCCTGGTGCTTCTGACACACAGCAGAAATATGCTAATTCCACTGTCTGTGGGAGGGATGACTCACCTTTGGAGAAGACGAGCCCTCAGGAAAGGATGAAGAAGAGGTCAAGATCCCAGCCCAAAGCAGAGCAGAAAAAAAGGCCCAAGATGTCTGCTGTGCTTCTGACACACAGCATAAATCTAACTTTTATTTTTTTATTTTAAAAATTATTTAAAATGCTTTTTTTTGGGGGGGGCAAAGTGATAGAACACCAGTAAGGTGTCTGCCTTGCAAGCTGGTGATTCAGGACAGACCTCAGTTCGATTTCCAGAGTCCCATAAGGTTCTCCAAGCCAGAAGAGATTTCTGAGCGTATAACCAGATGTCCAAAAAACCAAAAAAAATTTTTTTTCTGATGTAAAAATAATTTAGGTAAATGTGTTTAATTAGCTTGTGGACCAGTGTTTTGTAAGTATACTTCAACCTTGCAGGCTGGTTGTTTCCAGCTGCTTCTCCTGATGGCATCTCATGTTTAACCATTGTTTTAGAATATTTTTTCTTGTTTTTCTTGTCTAAAAACTATGTGTGCCTTATGGTCAGGTGCATCTTATATATGGTAGTTTCCCCTTTTGATGCAACTCAGGCTTCTGGTATGATTGATAAGACCTAGGTAAAAGCCAGCATCTGAATATAAAGGAAGATTTGGGTTTGCTTCATCTGTTCCTTTGTTTCTGTAAAGTTTATAAATCTTTGAAGACCTATTTCAAAAGAGAAGTGACAGTCATGATAGGTTATGTTACTGTGTTGGTAATATCAGGTTCAAAAATCACAGAGGCAATGTAGAATACCATATACTATTGATTGGATGCTATTATTTCTTTCTGAACTCCACAATACTTTCTAGGAGTTCATGTTAAATGTGCTTTCAGAACACAACAGTTTTCTCCATTCTCTTATGCTTCCATGGAACATTCTACAGAAGAACAATGATGGAAGTTAGGAGAAACTACATCATTTTTTAATTCAAAAATGGAAGTAAGGCATTTGCCTTTCATGCAAAAGGTCATCGGTTCGAATCCCGTGCCTGCCAGGAGCAATTTCTGAGCATGGAGCCAGGAGTAACCTCTGAGCACTGCCGGGTGTGACCCAAAAACCACACAAAAAAAATTGATAGCACGAGTTTACAAAAATAACCAAATTCACCTAGTGGTACACTTTACATGGCTTAATTTGTGGTATATAAACTATATATCAATTGTAAAAGAATATTAAAATGAATTGTTATTGAGAATATAAATATTTTTTATTTGGGGTCCACACCTAGTGGTACTCAGGAGTTAATCCTGGCTTTAAACTCAGAAATTACTCCTGCTGGCTTGGGAGACCCCATATGGTATGCTGGGGATGGAAACTGGGTCAGCCACATCCAAGGCTGACAGTGATATTGCTCTAACCTCTAAAATTCAATTTTTATATTTTAAATTTTCTTTTATTTGCTTATTTATTTAAAATTTTATTGAGACCATTGTGAGTTACAAGTTTTTCAGATTTATATTTCAAGCATATAGTGTTTTTATATTTCAAGACATATATGTCCCACCATCAGTGAGACACTATCCACCATAGTTCCCTGCATGTATCCCATACCTCCACCCTTAGTCCCCAGGACAACTAGTGTAACAGGTCCTTTGTGTTTAGGGTTAGGGTCTCTTGATTCTATTGTCATTGACTTTGGTTTTAGGGTTTAGATCTGACCATTTTTTCCCCATTCAATGCTCCTGAGTCCTGATAATTCAGCAAGTCTCAACACATTGGGTGAACTTCTAACTCTGTCTTCTAAGTATCTGCCTTAGGAGGAATGTGGGAAGGAGAAGCAGACTTTGTATTTGGATCAAGTTTCTTTCCTTCATGATGATTATATTAATGTGGGGGCTACTTATTTATTTATTCTTTATTATTTGTTTGGGGGTCACATTTGATCTTCAATAATTAACTCACTCCTGACTCTATGCTCAAAGATTACTTTTGAGGAGATTCAAGGCACCAAAACTAATGTCAAAAATAAAACTTGGTTCAGTTACATCCTAGGCAACTGCCTTTCATACTGGACTGTCACCCTTGTCATAATCATTGGTACTGGAGGGCTACATACTTAATTGAATAAGAGGTGCAAAGTTTTTTCTAATATATTTCAAGAGATATAGAGAAAAATAGGCTTCCAGTTAGTAAATAAAGAACAAACCAGACTTTTCACTTTAGAAAAGGATTTTTGCCATTAATCTCAGGACTATAGAGTTTATGAAACTAGCATTAACCGTGAGTGTTGTTTGTTAACTTAATTTCTGTGTTCTTCATCCCCACTGGGAAGAAGGCAACATCTAGGGATTTCCCCACTCATTTCTTGTTTGAAACTATTCTATCATCTGCTTCCAATAAAATCACTTATTTCAATCTGAAGACTGAGGCATTCTATATAGAAGAGGAAAAAATGTTCATCTTTTGTCCCCTTCATCAGCTCATAGATACTATTGTTGCTTTCTTAAGAGAACTGTCCAGCTAATCTAAAATCTTTTTCTTAAGTCCAACAGTGCATAATTTAGTTTTATTTTTAAGCAGCCAACTTGCTGATGTGTTATCTCAAACAGATCTGCATCTCCTGACACACATGTGTCCCAATTTTACTAGCTTTAGATAGGTCTATCTTGCTCACCCGACCTATTCAGCAGGAATAAAGAGAGTCTTTCTTTGATTTGGGGCATAGTTTGGCAACTGTTCAAAATCAGCCTCAGCAATGAATGCTTGTCGATTTATCTGGCTATTCTAAGGAGGTTGTTCTGAGTGCTCAAGGAGTGAATAGCACCTCATAAAGGGATCCAGTACACACTTCTACGGAAACCCACAGATTATTGCCCCCAATACAGCCATTTCCTTTCACATCGGGCCAATAATGGTGGATTAGTGAAAACTCCCTAGAAAAAGAACATTGTGATTACATAGGGTGTAAAAAGGTTTGGTGAACTTGAACACGGTGGTGGAGAGGAGGCTAGAGTCTGCCCCCTGCTGGGCATGTCTCTAACAACAAGCCAAAGTGTAGAACAGGTACTCCTGGATTGTGGAGATAAACTCCACAGGTATATGGGTCAGCATATACCTTGTGAGCAGGAGAATCCAGGTTAGAACCCAGGTATTGCATAGTGTTCCCTGAGCCCTGCTTAAAAGCATCCCCAGTTGATATTTGTACTGTTTTCTTAGAAAAACCTCAACCTTTTCCAGAATGCCATTTTTGTGCAATTCGATGCTCTGTGACCCTTTATATCAATTTCTTTCTCTTACTAATAAGAATTCAATGCTCCTCCATAGCCTTTCCTGGCTAACTGACTACTTGGTTTTAGTGCCGAATATTATCCCATGTGGGCAGGTAGTAGATGCCTTCTCTATTTTCCCAGGGAAAGACATTCAGCTGCTTTCAAAGCTAGACTATTATGGATCAAGCTACTATAAATATCCACATGGTGCATATTTCTGCATTTTTTAATAAAACTAAAAAGAAAGAAAGAAAAAAAAGAAAGGCTCAGGGCCAGGGGCCAAGTGGTCTCAGATTCATTGGTGGAGAATAAGAACAGACCTAAATATACAAGCCAAAGTAAACAACCGAATCAAGAGACCTAAACTTTAACAATTGAAACTTAAATTGGTCTGTTATACTGGCAGGCTGGGGCCAAAGGGTGGTGGTATAGGATGCACTTTAGGATCATTGTTGGAGGGAGATTGATACTGGTGGTGGGAATGGCTCTGACTCACTGTATATGTGGAATTCAACTATGAAGGACTTTGTAGATCAGAATGATTTCAATAAATTAAAATGTAAAATATATCCACGTGGTGGTTTTGTGTGGCAAAAACTAGAATATCAGATGCCACAAAAAGTTTCTTTTATGTAACAAGCCAGGTTCTTAGATTGAACTAAAAGCTGATATAACTTTATACTTTAATAACCTACAGTTGTTGCTATGGATTTAAAGTCATTTTCAACTTTAAACTAAAATAATCTGAAAAGCTGATGAAAAAGGACCTCAATCCTGAGAATTTGATTTTTAAACATCTCTTCTCTGTTTTTTTCCTTGTTGTATAGAATTTAATAGAATCTGGACTATAACGAAAACTATATAATGAACAATATTTTTAAGCATTTATTCTCTTTCACCATGCTTAATGCATTTTACAATATGATTTCGTTTTCATAATTTCAAATAAGGATATATATGATATAGATTATATAATAAGGACATATCATTATCATTATTATTTCCAATACAAAGATGGGGATAGCTGAGGCAGTAAGTGGCAGAATATTTATCTAATTCATAAGTTCTATTCTTTATTGTAAGAGGCAATTGCATCCCCAATATATTATGTGAAATAAATTAGCATGGTTCAGAGTATTGATTAATATTCCACAAAAGGCAGACTTCTAGTAAATAAATAAAATGACCCCCTTAGATTCATACATAAATTTTTTTCTCATCACTCAGATTTTCTAACACGTTTTTAGTGACCCAAAATCTAACCAAGTTTTCTTTGCACTCTATCACTCACATAGGTATTAAGGCAGATTTTTAACTCTATCATTCCACAGATATTTAGTTATAATTCACTCCAAAGTTATCTAGGAAGATGCAATATGCATCTAGTACAAGGTGGAATGATTCTTTCTAACCAGGCACTCTTTATTGAGATCCATCTCATCATTGAGTTTGGAATATTGCCACCATTTTATTATGATTACTGACTTGAGTCCAGTCACCATTTTATTATGCTATCTAGATCATGCTCTATTGTAAGGTAAAAATTCCCCCAATGCCCTTTTTGAGATGTTAATCCCATCTGGATGATCAGACCTGCCCACACATGGGATAGGGCAAACTGTTTTAAATTAAGAATGAAAGAGAATGCCCTGGGGGGAGTTGAGAAGGAATAGCAAGGAAAATAGACAGAGCTCCTGAGAGAAAGACATGAGTTAGACAGACATGGCACAAAGACTCATGGTAGATAAGCCATGAGGAAATAAAATGAGCTTACCCCCAATGAAACTAACTGACTGCTTGTGAATTATTTCTCAGGTGTTACCTTGCTGCATCAAATTTGCTGGACTGAAGGGTTAGAAACATGTTGACTGGGTTGGCCTCACTCAACACTCTATGAATCCCCAAGTTCTTACATCTAACTAGAACCTTTCTATATCCTTATTTGAAAATCTCCTATTGGACCCTTTCTGTGATGTCATTCCCAAACAGCCTGATAGACGGAACTCTGCATAGCAACTGTTATGGGGATTCTACTTGAGGCAAAAAACTCTTTTGAGAGAACCTACTCCAGAGACGGAGAAAGACAACACAAAGAGGGTCGCCATGCTCCCAGACTTACATATTAATTATAGAGTCCTGGATAGTGGTGGATTATGGTAAATGGAGGGTGAGGCCTTTTTCTGCACCCCGGGCCAGGCACCTGCAACCCCTTCCATCTGGCAGGTCTGCATGTTCAGGGTAGTGCAGAGGAAATGATACACAGGTAATCAGGTTCAGGAAGCATCAGTTTTATTAAATTCCCTAGCCCTCCAGTGTGGCTTCTAAGCTGAAACCTTTTAAACAGATTACTTCAGTTGCCTAGCATTTCAAACCTGTTTACATATCCTTCCACGCTTCCAGCTCTTCCACTGACTTGTTGCTGAATCCTCCAAACCCCCTTACATCCCTAAAGTAACTCTTTTGTTACCTTCCATAGATCCCTCCCAGAAGTGGGTTGGTCTGACCAACAGGAAATATTAGCATTTTGCCCTGGGAAGGGGTGACAGTTACTATCATGCTAAATTTTGGGTAGTCTCTTCTCCCTCACGGAAATCTCTGGTTATTGTATATTTACACAATATTACCTATCAACATTCTGTTGTTCTTAAGACATTTCTAAGCCTCAATATTTATGCTTATATTCTTCCTGGTGCCTCACTTTGGCCCCTAGGCCATGGTTCTTCTATATCCTATTCCCTTGCAGGTATTCCAGTTCCTCTGGTCTTTCAGGACCATTGTTGGAAGGGAATAAAATGTCTCTGGTCATCAGCCTGGGATCCCTTCTTTCCAACTGGAGGGAACATTCTCAGTTCTGAATGCATTGGGAGGAGGGAAGTTGACCTTTACAGGCTGACAGGGCCAACATACTCTTGCACTGGATAGAAGAAATATATTTTAAGGGAAGAGTTTAAAATAGATATAAATCTCCCCCCAACATTTTCCTTCTTTTTAATCCACTTTCCAATATCAGTGGTGAACAGCACTTCTACTCTTTCCCTGAGGTTGGAACAGTCAGCAATTTTCAGGGTTTACTTCTGGCTCTATTGTTGAGGATCATTCCTGTTGGTGCTTGG
>PVKC010029521.1:0-15100 GCA_004027635.1 Crocidura indochinensis
TAACAAAAGAAGAAAGAACATTTTAAAATATTTTTCCCACTAGTAAAAATCCCCAGCAAAGTAAGAGTAACTTGTTTCCCCAATTTAATTTACTTTAATTCCCTTTTAAGGGAGTATGCCTATTTATTCAGGATAAACAAAAAGTAATATGTGAATGATAAAAACTTGGTAGATATATACTATCACATTTCCAAAAGCAAACAGCTGAAATGTTATTTAAAATAAATCCATTTTCATAGCAATAACTAAAAATGTCTTATTATTTACCAATAATCACACATAGGCATTCTAGAGAAAATTTAAATATTTGAATAAAGAACAAGTCTTTGAAGCCTGGCCAACTGGGACCTTGGAAGAATCCCTTGAACTAAGATTCCACACAGAAGGTTTGACTGCACTTTGAGGGAACTACAGATTTTCTACCATTTCTCTGTGGACTTAAGAATGTTAATTCTATAACAAACCTGATTTCAGTCCAGCACTGGGAAGTTCCAAATCACAACAGACATGAAAGAAGTTGGAAAGAGGGAGAAGTCTTTCTTTAGGAGGTTTGTTCATATTCCAATGCAATTAAGCAGTTTGTTCTGTTTGGAATTGGTTTGGAATTATACATAAAGGTAAATACATATCACAAGCTCATTAAAATTTTACAGAGCAGTTAAAGTAAAAGCTAACCATACTTGAGACAAGTGAAAGCATAGTGAAGTATCAACCGTTTCTACAATACCTGTTTGACCATCCTGCTTTGGAAGGGAGGGTGACCAAGTGTCTTTTCTAAAATCCATTTATGTATTTATTTGTTTTGAAAGTAGTCATGTAGATATAAGTGTGTTTGTCAAAATCACATCCAACAAAATTTACCATTTTAACCATTTTTAAGCATACAGTTTAACAGTGTTAATTCACATTGTCACGAAAAGGATCTTTATCACATTTTTATTTTGTAAATTAGAAACTAGGCCCAGAACTATAACTCCCATTCTCCCCTGTTCCCATTACCAAATAATAATTCTCTTTTCTTTGTGAAGAATTAGACTACTGTAGATATGTTGTATAAATAAATTTAAACAGCATGAAACAAGAGAAAAATGGTAGTTTTGTTTCACTTTTATCTTATTTATTTTAGCACAGTGTCCTCAAAGTTCATTCAAGTATAGTAGCATTTTCAAAGAACTTTTAAAGTTAATTCTACTAAATTAATCATATAGAAATGTATTTGATTTTTTTGTTTTGTTTTGTTTTGGGCCACACCCAGCGGCACTCAGAGGTTACTCCTGGCTATCTATCTGCTCAGAAATAGCTCCTGGCAGGCACGGGGGACCATATGGGACACCGGGATTCTAACCAACTAACTACCTTAGGTCTTGGATCGGCTGCTTGCAAGGCAAACACCGCTGTGCTATCTCTCCGGCCCCTGATTTTTTAAGGCAAATTGTTGTTACAACTATATACTACATAATATATACATGCTATATACTATATAGTTATGATACCCACGTGAAGCTACTTTTATGTTGAAGAAATATGAAGCAAGAAAATTTGAGTCTTAAATTGGAGGCATCTATGGCTTGAAGTTTCTTGAGGTTAACCTCCTTTAGCTTACAAAGAACATGAAAGCCATAGTGCAGTGGGTAGAGTGCTTGCCTTGCCTGCAGCTTACCTGGATTCTATCCTCAGCATTACATTTCTGTGCATCACCAGAAATTATCTTTAAGCATGGAGTCAGGAGGAAGCTCTAAGTTTCACTGGACATGACTCCAAAACCAAAATTAAATAAATAACATACCAGGAAATATACAAAAATACACTGTTCAATCTAAATTCTGTCCATGCTCCTTAACATCATACTTTATTAAATCATATTTCTTATACTCTTATGTGGTCAATCATGTTAATACATTATGAAGAAAAGGAGTAAAAATTATCCCAAAATGTGGATATGAATAAAGCAGTAATAAATTCACAAGTTCAGTATTTGATTCTCAGTAATTTGTGAAGGGCAATGGCAGGTAGAAAAGAGATAGCCCAATAGCAAAGATTAGAGTCCATCCCAATCAATCCTCTCCCCCACACTCCCACTCCCTTACACTCTCTCTCTCTTTTTTTTTTTTTTTTGGGCCACACCCGGTGACGCTCAGGAGTTACTCCTGGCTATATGCTCAGAAGTCACTCCTGGCTTGGGGAACCATATGGGAAACCGGGGGATCGAACCGCGGTCCGTTCTAGGCTAGCGCAGGCAAGGCAGGCACCTTACCTCCAGCGCCACTGCCTGGCCCCTCTCTTACACTCTTGACATCACCAAAGGAGCAGAAATTTCATGTCTGAATTGAATGTGTATCTTAGGTTAAAGAGAAAAAGCATAGAACTCCAATGTGTGATTCTCAGGCTTAAAGAAACCAAGTGTCTTCTGATAAACAACACTGGAAGTTTTTTTTTTTTTTTTTAATTTGAAGACATTGAATTGACCTTCTTTTGAAATGGGCCAGACAAGGTAAACAAGGAGAAATCTTGTTTTCCCTTCATCCTGGAAAAATAACATTTCTCCCTTTCCAGCTCAGTCCAGTTGACTGAATTGGAAAGGAATCTATTTTCTCTGGAAAGATTTATTTGCCCAACAGTCATGTTTTTGTATATGTGTGTGTGTTGGCAAGAGGCGATAGATTTTCCAGAACAAGGGTCGTCTTGTTCACAGTTGAAAGGGGGCTGAGAAGTTCACTAAAGCATTTAATGTTAGGGAAAGCAAGTTTCATTAATGATCCCAAACATCTTGCTGTCCTGAGCAGAGTTGGATACTCTGGGACTGTGGTCTGAGATCCTACTATCATCATTCAGTAGCAGGTAGAAACAGCTCTACTTTTTACTCCTTTAAGAAACATACACAGAAAGTAGGGTCTTTTGAAAAGGGACTGCTTTTCTATTTTTGAAACAAAAACTTGTTCTCAAAAATGTTAAAGAATTTTTTAACAAAATCATGTGGAAAAGCTAAGAATAAAATTTCCTCTTCTCTCTCCCTACCATGATTTTCTAACGTGAGGTTGCATGTTCCAGGATCAAACAGAGAAGATAAAAATTATTTCTAGCCAAATTAGAGAGAAGATTTACAAGAACTGTTGCATATTTCTAGATTTTATGTTTTTCCCTCTTTCTCTTTGTCTTTAAGCCACACCCAGCAGTATTTAGAGATTTCGCCTGGCTCTGCAGTCAGGGACTACACGTAGCAGGGCTCAGAGGATCATATGAGGTGCTGGTGATTGAACCCCGATCAACTGCATGCAAGACAAACATGCTGCCTGTTGTACTATCACTCTGGTAGTAGTAAGAACCTCTTTTTATACTCACAAAGGTCTGGTGTCACATTGGAAATTTTAATGCAAATAGGTTCCATTTTACTGCTTTTAATTTTCTCACAATGTGTGCCAGGCATTAAAAAATAATGCAGAATTAAATATAAAAATATTATAAGTGTATATACTTTTTCATTTCCCAAATCGTGCTTGGGAGGTCCAGGGTTCCCTCCCACTGATTATCAGTCAATTGAGTTAGTGACTCAATGTGAGACCATGAGCATGTTGTGCTGCTAGGGCCCCCCAAGGTCTGGAATTCCCAGGTCATTGCCAAGATGCTTAGGGACCTCCAGGGTTGCATCTGGCAATGTTCAAGGGTGCATATGGTCGTGGAGCTTGAAATGGGGTTCTGCATGTTAGACATATGCTTTAACCCCTGTACTAACTATAACTCTGTTCTAGATGTTTGCCTCAGGATATTTCTTTGAAAGCAAAAGACCTAATTGTCATTTTCATAGAAGTGGAATGTATATGTATGTACACAATGTATATATACACATATATACACACAATGTATATATACACACAAATTTATCTTTTGTTTCTAGCATTAAAATATACTATATCCTAAACTGGAGTTTCTTTCCTGTGATATTTTTGTTTCCGAGTTACTGCCTTCTGAGCTCAACTGACAGCTCAGCTGGATTTTGCATAAATGACTTTTCACTCAGCTGGTCTTCACTGTGCCAGGTGGGGCTGGCCAATGTAAAGGAAAGACAAGGTGTTTTTCCTTTTAGCATGAATGTTAAAACTTTTACCACATTTTCCACTGCCCAGTGTCTGTTTTCAGGGAAGCAGAGAGCTGCAGAAAACAGAGAAGTCTAAAATGTCTCCTTTGTAGATGTTGGCTCTCAGCCTCGTAGTGCATTTAATTTAGCAAAAGTTCATATAATTAAATGAGGGAAGAACACAACTTTTCTTTGATGGCAAATGGTTTCCATGAGAAGGAACTGACAGAGGTCACTGCTAGAAACTTCACAGCAGCTAGCATCCACCTTCTGCAGCTACATGGTTCCTTTCTCCAGGGCCAGCAATACTCCTGGATTGGAATGACTTTTTACTGCCAAGGTATATTCCCTCACCAGGCACTAACGCGGATGCACTTGGCATAATTGGAAGTCTCACTAATTCCTGCTGTAATCTTTATTATGTAAGTTTGAAGATGGGTGGGACTGAATCTGGGCTAAATGGGTTGCACATTTGAAGCAATATGGGTAACTTCAAAGCTACTCAGTCCTAGAAGCATCTGGTGACTCTGGGAAAGACCCCAAACATTTTCTATGGCAGGATCTGGGCTTTCTTTCTCAGTTTTTTGTCCAGTCATTTACTCCATGTTTTGGTGGTATAGAATAAATATTAATTGGAAACGTTGACCACAGAGTAAAAGAACTAGAGGTAAAGAGAAAAAAAATGGCAGTTCATTGAACATTAACAAAACATTAAAACAAGAGTGGCCTTCTCCTCTAAGTTATTATTATTGGGCCCCCAGTCAAATGAAACTTCTGCATCTTTCTCTACTATGCTCACTTTTTGATTCACCTTAATTAGAGCCCTCTGCTCCACCATTTTTCTTTCCTTCAATACCTCTCCATTCTCACTTTCTGGTGTTAGAAGTTACCCATATAAAAGCTTTTGCCAAAGTTTCTTCCCTGGCAGCCAGTATCTTTAGAATTTAAGGAAAATTTCAAAATTTTCTTTACAAAGAATCAGATAATCTCTGGTTAGGAATATTTAAGATCTCTGGAATTATGATTTACAGGTGTAAAGCATGATATGTGCAAGGCCTGGCCTCAATCTCCAGCATGGAATTTCTCCTCCTGCCTCAACAGTATTGCCACATATAGCTTTGGTATCTCCCAAACACCTGAAGGGTTTTGTATTTTTTTTTAAAGAATATTTATGGTAGAGTTTTAAGCTTGTCGGGTAATTGTTTAAGTTGCTTGTGTTGGTTGCTCATTCCTCACTTGATTTTGAAAAGACTCAGGTAACAGAATGGGAGTGAAAATGAACTTTCTTTAGAGAAGGCTGCAAGATTTTATTTATTTTGATAAACTGGCCTGATGTGTAGAATTATTTAAGAATGTTAGGTCCCAGGCAAGGTATAGAAGAAAAGGATAACAGTTAAATTCATCTGTATGAGAAAACAAAAGGACATGCCTTTTGCCAGCATAATTTCTTTCCAGATAGAAGAATACAGAGAGTGGAAAGGAGAGGAGATCCCTAACTACAAGATAGTAGGTTTCAGTTAATGAAAAAAAAATAAAACTTGTTACTCTTATTTGTTTTCATTGGTATATGTTAACCTTTTCCACTTATCTGAGATTCCAATAAAGATCATAAGATACTCATACATTAGAATAAAGCATATATAAAGACTGTGTAAATAAAAATAGGGTCCCATAGGCAATTTATATATGAATCATACATAAGTGAAACCAAAGAGTGGTTATTGATAAACATAATCAATATTCCAGTAGGAAGATCTGAAAAATTGAGTAGCAATAGTATAATGCACATCCATTCTTACTCATCCAGAATTCAGGAGGATTCCAAGGGGATGATGAAGTCATAATTTGAGATGAAAAAGACAAATTTGTTCTTTTTTGTTTTCATGTTAATATATGTTTTTTTACTAATAAAATGTTTTGGATTAAATACATTTAAATGTTATATAGATATACACACATAGAGGTATATAGGTGCATATTTAATACATCGTTTTTATATTGATTCATCATTGGTTAATAAAACTTTGGAATTTCAGAGTACATATTTAAAGGTTTGTATATGATTGTAAGACTTACTGTTCCCACTACTGAAGTTCAGATTGCTATATGTTATCCCATACAACCCTTACCTTTTCCCCTCATCATCAGCCATGGTTTCCATTGAGTCTAGAGAAAAGGAAGGTTTATTTCTCTAATTCTTTGGTTAAGTTATGAGCACATTTAGCAAAGCAGAAAAAGGAAACTGGGTTGAAAATGACTTAACATTTCAGGCAAGACAGGTTTTTTGGAGGTTAATTATCACAGAACTTAAAACTATTGATCACTGTTTTGGAAGTAGGCTGCTCTTCCCTGAGAGTCTCTTATTGTCAGTTCATAAACGACCCACCACCCACCACCTTCTTCTTTTGAAGGTACTTTCTAATCATTATTAGAGAAGTTAAAGCACAGAGAATTTAATTTGTATTTCCACACTTACTATATGGCATTTTAAATCTAGGGCTGTTTGGCTTCAAATTCACATTCCTGCTCTTAATAATTTGCCTCATAATTTGTTAAAAACTGATTCATGTTAACTAAAATTTCAGTTCAGCATGAGCTGTTATATGATGGCAATAATTCATTTTCTTGTCTGTAGGAGAGTTACTTTCTTCAGATACTTTCAACTGAAGAACACAAAGGGCCATTTGGCCTGAGTTGCTGACAAGGTTCTAACAAGATGAAAAAAATTCTTATTTGTTTACTCAATATGCTGACACTATTCAAAGAAAAACACAGCCCTAATCTTTTTAACCAGTGATTTTCTTACATTTAACATGCTGAATAAATGCATGTTTTGCTGTGATAAATGATAGACTCCCAAGGGTGTATTCAAGACTGTGATAAATTTGCGACATCTGTTCTCCTTTATCTTCTACTTAAGACCTATGAGGATATAAGTGAATACTGAGTGCCTGTTAGAGCCATAACTTTCAATCCAGACTCATTTATATAAGCTATTACATTGTTCATTAACTTCAGCACTACAAACATTATTTGAAATCAACTATAGATACCAGAGTTGCTCAGGCATGTTTAAGATCTAAATGAAGCAGTACTGATGAGTCATATTTCTACACCTTTGCAAAAGATAAATTCTTCAGTCTCTCTATTTTCTCTTTCTCTCTATCTGCCTCTGCCTTTGTGTCTCTGTGATGATAATCTTTTCTGTGTTCTATTTCCAGCAGTAGAGTAATAGAGGTGACTGAAAGTTATCAGGGACAACTAGAAGCCTCTCTCATACCACTAAGCACTCTCATCTCTTCCCTTTTCCCCATCTTTTGTTCAGATAGTCATTATATTGTTGCTGGGCCATTAAATGTCAATTTTTCCTTCATTTTTGGTCTTTAATCTGTAATCTTTTCATATTGCTGCCAGATGAATCTCTCAATATACTATTTAAATTTTAAATAGTATAACAGCTACCCAAGTAGCTACTCAGATCCAATGTACTGCTCAACTCAACCCCTAATAAGTATGGCTATCTGATCATTATTATCTTATCTTTTACAAGGACTGCCCTATACCCAGTCAAAGGAAATAATTGGTACCTGTTTTTTTTATCTTTTATTGTTCATTTTTCATTTCATTAAGGTATTATCTACCATTAAAGGCCCTTTTCCAAAAATTTTCTTTCTTCATTCTCTCAATGAGATGTAATCATTTTTCCTTTGAATCATGAATTTCATTATAAAATGAGCTAAAATGCTTATTTCACTCTAATTTTTTATTATCTCCAAGTCTCTTGGACTAGAGAATATCCACACTTCACTCCAAGTAACTAAATTGTCATTTTCTTGGTAGTTGAGACTTTATCCCTTGGAGTTGCATATTTTCTTTTTCATGAAGTTAGAATTATAATCAGAATTTGTTAGTGAAGAAAAATGGAGAATCAAGGGAAAGAAGAGGAGAGGTGAGAAAGAGAAAGAGGAGGGGAAGAAAAGGATAACATGGGTAGAGAGTTAATTTGCTTCTATGGTCATCATGGTTGGGCAGCCCTAATTCTTCCCTATATTCATCATAAATAAACTAAAATTTCAACAATGTTGAACTTTTGGTTTATAGTTATTGAGTGATTACTCTGTGCAAAGTATACATTTTATGTACAAGCAAATTTTTCACCCATTTAAGTATTGGCTAAATACCAATCTTCCCTGCCATCATCAGAGATTTTCTCACATATTGTGAAGGAAAAAATCATCTCCTGAGTCTACCCAATCCTACCAAAGTCTCCAGACTTCTCTGTTTTACCATGAGCCCTCTCTTCCTTGGGAGCATTCTTTTCTGCTACCCTGTAAACACTACTCTGTGTGGGAAGTAGGGGATGGTCAGCAGTAATTTTCAATATCTGTTACTAAGGTTGCTATTGATCCTAAGAAATTTCTGGCTGATTACTGTTGCTTAACAAATGGTATATTTGGGTCATATAGAATATTTTTATTATGGATATTAATATATGAATATTTTTATTATAAGTAATATTTCTTATTTCAACCCTAACAGTCCATTTAAAATTTATATATTCACCCGTGTCAAAAGGTTCAAAACTACCAACATAAAGGGTTTCTGAGAGAGTTATTGGATTTCTTATTACATTCAGCATGTCCCTAGGAGAGAGAGGCAGATTTGTTCTTCTTGTTGCACAAATATACAAATATAAGCCTGATTATTGGAGCTTCAAATATTTGAAGATTACTATCCCATTTCTCATAAATCATTTTGGAAAGATTTACTTAGTTTGGAAACAAAGAATGCAGGAGGTTCGTACAAATTCTTAGTTAAGAATCCAGGAGATGGATTTGAAAGGGGTGTATTTAGAAAGAAGAGTCATTTGTTTAAGACTGAGTAGATAAATTGCACTTCATAATTATAGGGATGGGGAAAGTTATGTGAGTTGTAGTGTCTGGGTTATGTCAGATCTTGATGTTGGTTGTGTGTAGCAGGGAAAGAAACCCTGATTGTGGTCTCATCGGTTAATTATCTGAATGAGACTTTGCTTTAAGTAGTTGCTATGCAACAGATTACCTGCTCTTACATTTAGACCAGGAAAATTTATTGGTGTTCACTGTTGTCATTTTTTTTCAGAGTCTTTGCTCAGATCTTGTAATGATCTCGTCCAGGGTCCTTGTCACTAAATATTTTCTTCTCCTATTCAAGCCACAGATGCAGTAAGGGAAAACGTGCCTAAATGCAGCTTTATTCATGTTTTCTTTGTTCCTGGGCTTCACCCCAAATTTTACCTGGAAGACGTTTTCCCCTTTCTCTGCTATTTGAATGCTGGCAACCTTTAGCTTTTCTCTATAAAAACTTTCCTTCTCTGGTCATCCCTGCTTTGTTTGTCTTCGATAGTATTGTATGATTCCACTCAACTTCATTTTACCAAAGTTTTTTGAGTGAAGACTTGGCCAAATTGGCACCTAGAAATTTGTGTAGAATGCAAATAACATAGCAATAAGTCTACAGGTCTTGTTACAGTAAGGTACTGCTGGCTTAACTGAGCACACAGTCACACCCCAACTGCAAAATTCTTGCTCCTATGTGTTTAAAAATAATGTATCAGAAGTAAGGCATACTCTTATAAAAGTCTTTCCTTTCTTATTTTTTTCTGTAGTTGGGCTCACATCCTCTGGCCCAGAATTCTTCAAACTTTTTACACATGTGGAGTGGCACCTGTCCTGTATACTGTACTTGCAGGTCAGCAGTGGTTCATGGACTGTTACTTGAAGATAACTGATCAAATCTGTTAAATTAATACACTTTAAACTTCACTTCTTATTCTTAAAATATATTGTTTTACTGACCCAATCATTTTATTGTTATTTTTCTCAGCAGGAATTCTGGGTGAAGGAAAACTTTTATTCTTTTTAAAAAATCTTTATTTAAGCACCATGATTACAAGTATGATTGTAGTTGGATTTCAGTCATAAATAGAACACCACCCTTCACCAGTGCAACATTCTCACCACCAATGCCATCTTCTCTCCTCCCTGTTTTCAAGACAGGCATTCTACTTGGCATAGTTATTAAATACACTCCCTTGTAGGTTAAACTATTGCTCCTCCTAGAAAAGGAAAAGGAAAATAAAAGTACCAAATAACACAATTTTCATCTTAAGGTGGTTCAATTATCACTCTCCTAAAAGAATATATTATAACTCTAAGTTAACTTAAGAAAAATGTGATGAGTAGGTTTGCTATTATTTCTTATTAATTAAATAGATAATTACTTATGCAAAACATGCCACTGTTGACTCAAATAGTCAAGGTTAGTTGTTGTATGCATTAGGTTATTCTTTCTTTTTTGTTTTGTTTTTTTTTGGGGGGGGCCACACCCATTTGATGCTAAGGGGTTACTCCTGGCTAAGCGTTCAGAAATTGTCCCTGGCTTGGGGGGGACCATATGGGTCGTCGGGGGATCGAACCGCCGTCCTTTCTTGGCTAGCGCTTGCAAGGCAGACACCTTACCTCTAGCGTCACCTCACTGGCCCCATATTTTTTCTATTAATTATTTTAACCCCTTAATTTACTCTTAATAAACACCTCTCTGTACCTTGTACTAGATTGGTATTGAGTCAAAATTGCTCATTTTACTCCTCTTATTCAGTTTGAATGGTCTTCTGAAATTTTTATTTCTGAATATGAATTGAAGGTAAATAGCACAGAGTAGATAATGGATGAAAGATCCTAAATAAGTTATAAAATTTAGAATCTAGACATCTAGCTAAGTCTTTGAATATTTATTTAGGTTAATATCAACTAATAATAAAATAATGTGAATTTAGAGCAACTCTTGATAGTAATTTTAGGAGACAGAATTAGTGCTTATTTTAATTAAATTTAATTTTGATATTTACATATTTTTATTTATTACATTTTAGGTTGTTATAATACTGTTAATGTTTATGGTACTAAAATGCCACACCCCATCACCACCAAAGTACCCATGGTCCTCTACTATTGACCCTATGTGGTCTGGTCTTTGTCCCCTATACTTCCTTCCCAGAATTAATATTTTCTTCTCTGTGTTTATGTACTTGGAGCTTTAAACAGTTTGGATTTCCCCTTAGGGGATTTTGTTGTTGGCGGGTACATTCACATGGATTGTGACCATCGCTCATTACGTGTGCTGAGGGAGAAAGAAGTCCTTGAGGTGGGCAAGAATTACTCAGTGAATGAAGATACCTTTAAGGCACAAGGAACCTTGTTCCTCATTCACATGTCTGATTTATTCACTTGTTTTCACACACTGGCTGTGTCTCAAACGACAGCATTGGGAAGAAGGGCGGTGTTTACAGAAGGGGCTTGTAAAATGAATGTCTGAGAGGCTGGTCCTCTGCCACAGAGCTGCTCAGACATGCTCTACCCAGAGTAAATACACACTGTAATTAACATCTGGCAGGCCTCCTCTAGTAAATTCGCTTCCCTTAGTTCACCTAGTATTGCTTCTTCCTTCACTCAAAGCTTGCTTTGGTGCTGGATTTGTGCTACCTTTTCTTTATTAAATCTCAGTCACATCAGAGCTGGCTGAAGTTTTGCTTAAATACAGACTAGTCTTTCCTTGATCTCCATTCTCAAAAAAAGTTCTTAATTCTTAGGGCATTTCTCGACAGCATTTCTTTTTTTTTATATCTATCTTTATTTATTTATTTTATTAACAATTATTAATAATTACAAATCATCTATCTATCTTTTTTTTACTTTTCAAGATTTGAGGAAGGGAAAATTAGGCCACACCTAATGGTGCTTATAGGGTTTATTTCTGCTTCTGTGTAAGTAGTTCACTCTTAGTAGTGCTTGGGGAGCAGCTGTGGTGCTGGGGATTGAACCAAGGACAGTTGCATGCAGGGGAAGGTAAGTGCCTTAAGTATCTCTCTGGCCCACTTACACTGATCACTGACCAAAGTGATAAAGGCTACTTAGATACATAAGGATTGGTTCTGTGTCTTAAGATTGATAAATCATTTGACTTGACTCACATGAAATATTTAATACTCCACTTAAATAAAAACCCATACTACTCAAAATAAATAACATAATAATGCAACATTAGAACATAAACACTGGTGGAAAATCCATAGAATTTAGAATTTAGAAAAATTCATAGAAATTAGAATTCCAGGGTACTGGAGTGATATTACAGCAGGCAGTACATTTTGCCTTGCATGCAGCCAACTCGGATTCTATCCCCTGTATCCCATATAGTCCTCTGAGCCTGCCAGGAGTGATTTCTGAGCACAAAGTCAGGAATAACTATTGAGTGCTGCTGGGTGCAAATCCCAAATCAAACCAAACTAAAACAAACTTAAAATCCCATCAAGTAGAATATCAAAAATTTAATAGAAAAAATAGCATTTGTTCTATTCTCCCCATTTTCCTCTGATTTTTCCTTCTGTTGTAGTTTCCAATGGCTCAACACCATTACTGGTTCTGTACTATTACTTCTTTATATTATATTTATTACAAGTATTTGACTTAACTTAAAACATGACTTTAATATGTTGCTTTTCTTAATTCTTGAATTTTTGAATGTCTCCTTTAATGGGTTGCTCTTATAGCAACCCATTAGTAGTAGTCCAGTATTTGACACCTTAGAAAACATTCAAGAATATGTCATGAATGAATACCAGGAGATGTTTTAATTTCTATTTATTTATCTAAAAGAAAATGGCACCAAACCCACAATGCAGTATCTACCATGACATGTAGTCCAGCAACAACACATTTAAGGATCACTAGTAAGTCTCAAGAGGCTTTCAAGAGAAGCTCCTGCAATGCTCTTTTCCAGTTAAAATCATCACTCTAAGGTCTTTTGCTCAGAGCATTCTCTCCAGTCTTGCTTCATTGCATAACTGAATCACTTTAAGAGGTCAAATAGCCATAGCCACAGAGATCAGCAATTGTTTTTTTTTTAATTTTATTCATAAAAATAACCTCTTTGGAAGTCTAGAACACTGAGAACAGAGAATTTATTTGTAGGTTTTTGTATAAACTCGCAAACTTCCTTTCCTAAGAACCTTAGAGCTTCAAGGAAAAGAAGATGGCAAACAACTTTGAGGACTAACTCTACAAACAGGTTCACTCCTACTAATGACATGACAGGAAATAAAATTTATTTCATTGCAGTTACTCTGACACAGGAGCAACTTGTATTAGTTGTGACATTACTTACAATAGCCAAGAGATACTCCTTGATCAGAGGGAAAAACAGCCAGGCCATATATTGTTAGTCTGATTTGCACATGTACCCTAAAGATTACAGTTGATATCTTGTTGCTTTATTTTTAATACTTTTAATATACCTGTTATTAAAAGACACTGTGAAAATGACCTTTCACACACTTCTCCCACAGATTATCTCTAGAGTTGAACCTGTAATAACAAAATTTTATCTATGTTCTGGTAGATGGCTCATGAAAATAATATTTTGATTCAATTACAGGAATTCTGACCACCAAATAATTCTGTTATAGTATTTTCTCTGGGATTTGTCCACATTAGAATCATTATTTCTATGGAGGGAGAACAAATCTTATTCTCTAATATTTGCTTTTTGTTCCATCATAAAATTAATATTGAAAAAAATTAATATTGATATTTATCTTCATTTATTCTCATTTAAAGAGACTGACTATAAAAAATACAAAACTAAATTAACCTAAAAAACCCAAGAAAAATTTACCTTATAAATCTAGTATCTAGAATAAGTAAAATAATTCTTAAAGACTATCTCTTTGATTCTCTGACAATTTTCAAATTGTTATTTTTCATTTCATTTCTTTGCTCTTTCATTGTATACTTCTGAGACCTCATATCATATTACTAAAATCTCTGTTATCCTTCTGGAAATTTGGGGATCATGAGGTTGTCATGTGCTTATTTCAACAAAGTATCTTACAGAAAGACTGCTTTGACACTTGGAGTTTCTTCTAACACTTTAGGTTTTGACTGTACATTTTGTGAAGAACTACTGTATTTTAGACACTAGAAGTGCAGGTTTTTCTCAGGGACTTCATTTACCCTTTTGATCAGACTACTGTTGAAGATATGAAAACCAAGATCCAAGAGTATTTAATATACCCAAGATTGTATGACTAGTAAGGATCAAGGCTGAGGTTTGGCCTAGGTCTCTTGGTTTGCCTTATTGCATAAAGATGCCTACTTATTGTTACTATTTTGGTTTTTGGGCCACACCCAGTGACGCTCAGGGGTTACTCCTGGCTATGCGCTCAGAAGTCGCTCCTGGCAGGCACGGGGGACCATATGGGAACCGGGGGATCGAACCGTGGTCCATCCTAGGCAAGGCAGCAGGCACCTTACCTCCTGCGCCACCTCCCGGCTCCCTATTGTTACTATTTTGAAGGGAAATTTTGAACTGCCTTTGCTACAAGAGATGTAGAGAATGTATTTATCCACACTAATTTGTCATGTGGTTAGTTTCCAAGGTGAAATAAAGCCAGTAGTAAGAGGTTTCAGCTCTTCAGACCTGTATTTAATTTTTCTAGAGTTCCTTATTTTGTCAGGAAAACTTATTTCTTTCCTAAAAAGTTAACTTAATTTCAAAAGAGAATCATAAGTGATATATTGCATATTTCATTTAGAAATTAGTAAATTGTGTATTATAAAACACTATCATGATATTATGAAAAGCAAACATGCCCATATTTATGGGCCTGAATCTGGCGTATATCTAGGCATAGTTGTGTGTGTGTGTGTGTGTGTGTGTGTGTGTGTGTGAGAGAGAGAGAGAGAGATGGAGCTGACAGGGTGAAGAATAAGTGCAACAGAAATTGCTAAAAAAAACACATGAATAACATCCTAATAACTCATATTTTAATTAATGAACAATCAATTATCCATGGCTATAATTATAATAAATTTCTTTAAATCTTTTGTGTAATGAACAAAATCTTACAATGGAAGAAGGAAAATCTCTTCTAAAACAGTTTTGGGGAGATTGGGCAAGTCACACAGAAACCATGTCACTCTCTAACAC
>PVKC010029522.1:0-15090 GCA_004027635.1 Crocidura indochinensis
AAATGACAGAAACATGGTAGCAATTGTAACAGCTACCACAGCAGCAGTGCAGGAGAACCTTGAAATACAAAGAGCAGCTCAACCTTCAAGTCCCAAGAGCAAGCCCCTCACCACCAAATCTCTGAGTTGCATGATGACTACCTGATTACTGGAGAGGGGGGAAAAAAGCATAAGCAGATTAAAAATCAAGCTCTTAGGGAGACTGCTGGAGAAAAAAATGGTGGCAGTTACACAATAAGTGGCACCCTACTATTGACCCTACTATTGACACTACCCACCTTTGACCTGGTGGTTTAGAGTTATAGAGAAATTCCCAGGTCCATCACCAGGGCAAGTTCTTAGGACACGGATATTAAAATTTGCAACTGAGGCATGGGGCAGAGTGTAGCTGGAGCTTTAGATAATAGCACCATTACAAATTTATGGCCAGGCTTGGAGAATAGGACATTAAAGTGCAACTGAGTCATTGAGGGAGTACACCTAAGTTAGGTAGGGTTCTGTGATCTGACAAAAGAAGCATAGTATGAGATGGTTAAAGATGGCAGGCAGCATTAGTAGTGAGGTCGGAGAGTTGCTCTACCTGTGGGAACCATATCACCCAGTCCATTCCTGCTTCCCCGGCAACTCAGGTAGGGACTCTGGCCCAGCCTTCATTTTCAACTAAGTTTCCTGCACCCAAACAAAAGTGTGACTTTGATGGAAGCAAGAACAGAGAACAGCAACTGCGCTGAGAGTTGGCAGATTTTGGAATGAAAAGGGCTATTTAGAACTCAGGTTAAGGGGCTGAGTGATAGCACAGTGGTAGGGCATTTGTGTTGCACGCAGATCCCCAGTCCAATTCTTGGCAGCCCGTATGTGTCCTGTGCCTTCGAGGAGCTATTTCTGAGCAGAGTTAGAAGTAACCCCTGAGTGGTGCAGGGTGTGATCCACCCATCCTAAAAAGGAACTCAGTTAGTCACCTAGAAATCAACATGGCCTCCCCACCTGGCTGTGTGGTCTCACATTTCTCTAACAAAGGAGCCCCAACAACACATTATAAAATGTACTCCAGGGGCTTGAGTGGTGGTGCAAGCAGTAGGGTGTTTGCTTGCATGCACTAACCTAGGAAGGGATCCCCCGGCAACCTCTATGGTCCCCCAAGCCAGGAGCGATTTCTTAGCCCATAGCCAGGAGTAACCCCAAGTGTCACCAATTGTAGCCCAAAAACCAAACCAACCAAATAAAAATCTGCTAATACATTTGAAGAAAAACGTCAATAACAACACAATATTAGTGGGAGACTTCATCAACCCCTTGTCACCTCTTGATAGATCAATGAGGATAAAACTTTTCATTCCAAAAATTTTTATACATTTCATTTTATACATTTCTTCTTCTTCTTCTTCAGGACAGTCTCCCAAATAGACCATATTCTGGAGCATAAAAGCCACCTCTATAAATCAAGAGGATAAAAATTGTAACAACTATTTTATCTATTGACAATACACTTAAATAGAAGTGAATTAGACACAGGAACTGAAAAATAACTTTAACATCTAGAAAATAAACAGCACACTGGTGAGCAACTTGTGGGTCAGAGATAAAATCAAAGAGGAAATCTAGATTCTTGGAAACAAATTAGAATGAACAAATAAATTATCAAAATTTGTGAGACACAGGAAAAGTGGTATTAAAGGAAAAGCATTCTTTGGGAAAGAAGAAAAGGCCAACATAAATAGCTTAAAGGCAGAGCTTATAGAATTGAAAAAGAGGCAACCAGATGAGCCAAAAGTAGGCAGGCTGAAGGAATAATCGAATCCTAACAGAAATTAATGAACTGGACACCTAAAAATCAATCCAAAAGAACAATGAAAGCATAAGTTGGTTCTTCAAAAAACATAAATAATATCAATAAACTATTAGCAAGACTAATTAAAAAGGGAGAGAAAATTAAAAGAAACAGAAATTAAATGGGGGGGGGCTGTCAATACAGATAGAATAGAAATTCAAAGGATAACCAGAAATTACTTTGAGAATAGTTAGGCCACAAAACAAGAGAACCTGGATGAAATGGATGAATTTTTGGAAACTTATAACCAAAAGGTTGAAACAAAATGATTTGGAATACTTGACCAATTCTAACACTATTGGAGAAATTGAAATGGTAATTAAAAGGCTTCCCCAAAACAAACTAACACCCAGTTGGATTCACTAGTAATTCTCTCTAATCTTTAAATAACATACTACCATTCCTTTTCTGGGTTCTTCCAGGAAATGAAGAAACAGAAACACTTCCAAATAGACTCTATGATGCTAATATCACCCTATTAGCAAAAGCAGACATAAATACCACACACTAAAATAAAAGTCCATTTCCATGATAAACAAAGATGCAAAGACCCTCAACAAAATACTAGCACTTTTAACAAAATACTCAGTACTCACTTTGAGATATCTATCTCCAAGGACAGAAAGATATTTCTCCAAAAGTATGTATGTACATCAATATTTATTGCAACACTCAGTACAATCACTAAAGGTTAGAATCACCCTAGATGCCCAACAACAGACAAATGGATCATGAAAATGTGGTATACATAGAATATTATGTTGCTATAATAAATAATGCAAGCATTCAATTTGTTGCAAATTGATGGAACTGGAAGAGTTTAGATTAAATAAAGTAAATCCATAAAAAGAATACAGACTGATATCACTTAGATGTAGTACTTAAATAACTGCAAGAAGAAATGCAATGATTTAAATGGGAGTTGTCTTGAGCACCATTGGTCCTAGAATATAGCAAGGAGAAGGAGAGAAATTTATTGGAAGAAGAGAAACACAAACATGAAAGAATGGAGGCCAGGGTTCAGAGGTCTCAGGTGCATTAGTAGTGTTAAAAAGGACAACTAAATATCCAAGCCAAAGTCAACAACAATGAAGTCAAGAGGCTCATAATTTAACAATCAAAACTTAAAATGTGTAATAAGCCTGTTTTATGACAAGCTGGGGTTCAGTGGGTACTGGTATGGAATGTACTCTGAGAACATTGGTAAAAGGAAGTTGACATTGTTGGTTGGATAGGCCCTGTTACATTATATGTCTGAAACACAACTATGAAGAACTTTGTTTAAATCACAATGTTTTCAATAAGAAATATATAAATAAAAGAGGACTTTAGGGAAAGAAAATATATACCCTCCTCATGCATCAGGAGGATTTACATAATTAAAAGGTCAATATTTCCCAAAACAACATACATATTTAATGCAATCTCCATCAAAAAAACCCAAGAACTTTTGTTAAATAAGTGGATCAGATATTTCTAAAATGCAAATGGAGAAATAAACATCCACAAATAGATAAAGCAATGCTCAGTTAAAAAGAGATGGGAGGAATAACTCCCCAACTTTAAATTGTTCTATAAAGCAATAGTTATTAAAGGAGCATGATAATGGAATAAAGACATACCCTCTAATCAATAGAAAAGACTTGAATATTCATAAATGGACCTACAGATTTACAATAAATTAATTTTTATTTTTGGTTTGAGGGCTACATCTAGTGATGCTTAGGGTTACTCTTAGTTCTGCACTCAGAAATCCTTCCCAGCAAATTTAGGGGACTATATGGGATTCTGGGGCTCAAATATGGATTTGTTCCAGGTTGGCTGCACACAAGACAAACACCCTACCACTGTGCTATCACTCCAACCCCAATAATAAATTAGTTTTTAATAAACAAACAGGAAATATAAAGTGGAACAAAAAAATCCTCTTCAAAAAGTAGTCTGGGAAAGCTGGTCTATTACAAGCAAAAGATGAACTCAGACCTCTCATTAATGCCATGCACAAAATTCAAATAATAATGGATTATAGACCTTGATATCAGATCTGAAAACAGAAGGTACATAAAAGAAAAACCTAGGTGGAACACTCCATGAGATTGACTTTTAGGCATATGATCAATTAATCTTTTATAAAGGGGCAAGAAATACAAAGTAGAGCACGGAAAGCCTCGTCAACAACAATTGGTGCTGTAAAAACTGGTCAAATACATATAAAAAAGTGAACTCAGCCTCTCTTTAACAGGGTGCACAAATATTAATCAAAGTGAATTAAATATATTTATATCAAATCTAAACCAAAAGATACAAAGAGAAAAATTTAGGCAGAACACTCATGATATAAACACTAAAGGCATCTTTAAGGATTAAGCATCAGTGGTCAACAAGTGAAAGCAAAGATAAACAAATGGGGGGCTAGAGTGGTGGCACAAGTGGTAAGGCATCTGCCTTGCACATGGTAGCCTAAGATGTACCATGGTTCAATTCCCTGACGTCTCATATGGTCCCCCAAGCCAGGAGTGATTTCTGAGTGCATAACCAAGAGTAACCCCTGAGTGTCACCGGGTGTGGCCCAAAAACAAGCAAACAAAAAAGATAAATAAATGATCTACATTAAACTGAGAAACTTCTACACCCCAAAGGAAATATTAACTAGGATACAAAGACTGATCATGGAATAGGACAAATAATTCAGTCAATACCCAAGGCACATAGCAAAAAAGTAACTAATCCCATCCAAAAAAAGGAAGAAGAAATGAACTGACATTTCATCAAAGAAGAAATATCGATGGCCAAAAGTCACATAAAAAAATGCTCCATGTTACTAATTTACCAGGGAGATGCATTTCATTTTATTTGATTCCCAGTGATATTCCAGGAGTGTTTTGTAAGTGTTGAGCCAGGGGTACTAAATAAACAAACAACTAAATAAACAAACTCACCATAATAGTTTCCAACTCCATCCATTCATATATAGTAAAATGTCATGAATTCATTTTTTCTGAAGACTGCATAGTATGCCATTGTGTTATGTATCACAATCTCTTTAGATACTCATCTGTTGTCAGGCATCTGGGTTGTTCCCAAATTCTGTCTATTTTGAATAGTGCTACAATGAATATAGGTGTGCAGAAGGCATTTATGTATTGTGTTTTTTTGTTCTAAGGGTGTATCCCTAGGAGTGGTATAGCTGGATCATATGGGAGCTCAATTTCCAGTTTTTTTGAGGAATCTTCATCTTGTTTTTCATAAAGGCAAGACTAGACTAGTAGTGAATGAGAGTTCCTTACTCCCCACATTCCTACCAGCTCTGCTTGTTCTTGTTAAGATGACTTTGGTCACAATGTCAGGGGGTGTTTTAACTAGGTGTTCTTCTATTTACCTATGGTTCTGCGTTCTGGATCTAATATCAGGGTCTTTAATCCATGTTTATTTGACCTTTGTGTATGATGTTAGATGGAGGTGCAAGCTTGCTTTTTTGCATGTGGCTGACTAGTTTCAATAGCACTTTTAAAGAGGTTTTTCTTACTCCATTTTGCATCTCTTTCCATTTTATCAAATATTAGTTGATTTTATGTCTGGGAATCATTTTCTGAATGATTCTCCATTGATCTGAGGGTCTCTCTTTATTCCCATACCATGCTGTTTTAATGACTGTTGCTTTGTAGAGCAATTTATAGTTGGGGAAAGAGATGCTTTCCATATTCTTTTTCCTTAAAGTTGTTTTATATATTCATGGGTGTTTATTGTTACAAATGAATTCAGGTGTGCTTTTTCCACTTCTTTGAAGAATGTCATGGGTATTCTTAGAGGATTGCATTAAACCTGTGCAATGATTTGGGGAGTATTGCCATTTTAATTATGTTAATTTTAACAATCCATGAACAGGGTATGCGTTTCCATTTTCTGGTGCCCTCTTTTATTTCCTGAAGCAGTGTTTGGCAATATTCATTGCATAGAACCTTTACCTCTTTAGTTAAGTTGACTTCAAAGTAATTGAGTTTCTGTGGCACTAATGTGAATGGGATTTGTTTAATGTCCATTTCTTCTCTAACATTATTTGTGTATATGAAGGTCATTGATTTTTGTGTATTAATTTTGTAGACTGTCACTTTGCTATATGAATCTATTGTTTATATGAGATTTTTGGTAGTTTTTAGGGTTTCTAAATATAGTATCATATCATCTGCAAGCAGTGAGAGCTTGACTTCTTCTTTTCCTATCTGGATGCCCTATATACCTTTTTTGCCTAATTGCATTAGCAAGTACTGCCAGCACTATGTTAAATAGGAGTGGTGAGAGGGGGAAGCCTTGTCTTGTACCAGATTTTAGAGGAAATGTTTAAAGTTTATATCTATTGAGAATATATGGCATTGGCTTGTGATGATGGCTTTGACTAGATTGAAAAAGTTCCTTCAATTTCCATCTTGTTGAGGGTTTTTTTTAATAAAATCTTTATTTAAGCACCATGATTATAAGCATGTTTGTAGTTGAATTTCAGTCATAAACAAAATAATCTTTTTTTTTTTTTTTTGGTTTTTGGGCCACACCCGGTGATGCTCAGGGGTTACTCCTGGCTATTTGCTCAGAAGTTGCTCCTGGCAGGCGAGGGGGACCATATGGGGAACCGGGGGATCGAACCGCGGTCCGTCCTAGGTTAGCACAGGCAAGGCAGGCACCTTACCTGCAGCGCCACCGCCCGGCCCCCAAAATAATCTTAATTGACATTGTTTTCCTGGCCTTTTTTTTCTGGTAGAACTTCTTTCTGTAGGGAGTCATCTTCTTTGAGCCTTCAGTAGGCTGCAGGTAAAGATCTTAGTAGGCTTTAGCAACTATGTATATCAGGTTGGTCCTGGCAGTAAAGCTATTAGTAGCTTAAGGCTAGTAAGAAGGATAACTATAAATCCCATCTCCTGGTTTTATATATAGTTCAAAATATTTTCTTCCTAAGAATTCATTGCCTTTCCTTCCCTAATTGCCTGCCACTTCAATACTAATTTAGACTTTACCTGCTCTGTTTAGAACAATGTAAATATGAAGCATTCTGAGCTTATAGTCTGAAATGACGTAAGGTTGATATTGCCTGAACTCTTAAGGTTAAAATTTCATAAATCAGGTCTTCAAGGGAAGATGTAGAGTATAGAAATTTAACACTATGCTCTATATGAGAAGTGGGATGTAGGTCTCAATTAGAGGAAAAGTCAGAGAAGAAAGACATGTGTGGGTGGGCACACAAATTTGAGAAAGGGTAATTTGGGTTTTATTTGAAAAAAAAAAGAAGTTTCTTGGGAACTCTTGCTCTTGAGTGGAGTAATATGACAAAAAATTATTTGAAGGTTATACTTGTTTCCTAGTCAAAAGGAAAGATTCTAGGGGCCCGGAGAGATAGCAGAGCGGCGTTTGCCTTGCAAGCAGCTGATCCAGGACCAAAGGTGGTTGGTTCGAATCCCAGTGTCCCGTATGGTCCCCCATGCCTGCCAGGAGCTATTTCTGAGCAGACAGCCAGGAGTAACCCCTGAGCACCACCGGGTGTGACCCCCCCCAAAAAAAAGGTCATATTCTTTATCATTTATGCCAAGCTATTTGTTTGGATGTCTGGCAGTGTACTAGATGCTAAGGCATAATTTGTAGCATTTTTATTCTCACAAGGAATATCCCATGACATTGATAAAGTGACCAACATTTTGCAAAACTGAAAGCTGAGGCTTCATGCAGATTTATGTTTATTCACTAATAAGAATGGTGAGCATTTTGTAACAGATCTTTTTTGAGAAGTTGGGAATACTAGCCAAAATGATGAAACATCCCACTCAATGTTATACTTTATAATAAGAATTTTTTTAATATTAGGTTCAAAAATCTGTGCTCTGGTCCCATGTTAAACATCTCTGAATTTAGCAAAACCATTTTAGGTTTACAATAATTTTATTCTTTTAATAGACACAATATTTTACATGATATCTTACAGTGCTATCCATACTACAATAAATTGCATCTTTCCTTATAGTTATGTAGTATCCCATTTTACATACCTACCACATCTTCGTGATACATTTTCTGGAGGTGAACATCTAGGTTGATTCCAACTCTTAGCTATTGAACTGAGTGCTACAATGAATGGAGAAGTGCATGCATCCTTTTGGATGAGAGTTATTATGTCTTGGGTATAGATGTACAAAAGAAGAATTTCTGGGTCATATAATAGTTAAATCCAAGTTAACTGAGCTTCCTTATACTGCTTTCCATAGGTGTAGGACAAGACAGCATTCCCACCAGCAGTGGATGATCATTCCTTTTCACCACATCCAATCACAAATGTGTTCCCAGTATATTTGATATGTGCCATCCATGATGGTATAAGATGATATTTCATTCTAGTTGATTTGGAGTTCCTGAATAATAAGTGATAAGGAGAATTATTTAATGTGGATGTCAACCAACTGTTGGTCTTCTTAGGAGATTTGTACATTCATTTCCCCTCCCCATATTTTGATAGTGTTTTAATATGTGGGGGAAATATGTTGTATATCTTACATATCAACCATTTATCTGATGTGTTGAGTGAAAATATCTTCACCCACTTACTGTATTTTAGTTTTAGCCAATGATTTCTTTGGTATACAGAAACAATTTTTTGGAGCTTTATGTAGTCTATTTGCTCAAATTTGATTCTTAGTTTTTCCATCAGCATCCTATTGTTGAAGAAGCCTTTCAGGTCTAGGTCTTAGAGTGTTGTGCCTTTGTTTTTCTCAGTGTACTTTATAGATTCAGACATAATCTCAAGATCTTTGATCCATTTTGAATTGATTTTTGTGTAAGGTGTGAGATGAACCCAGGTCTAATTTCTTAAATGTTGTTATCCAGTTGTCTCAACATTTGTTGGAGAGGCTATATTTATTCCATGTAATGTTCTCTGCTCTTTGGGCAAAGATTAATTGACCATACACCTAGACGTTTGTCATTGTATATTTTATTCTGATACATTGATCTCAAGTTCTGTCTTTGTTCCTATACAATGTTGTTTTGATCACGATAGCTTTGTGGTACAGTTTCAAGTAAGGTAATAAGCTACCTCTTATTTATGATTTTATTTTGTTTTTCTCTATGGTTTTGGATACCCTGGGTCTTCATGACTCCACATAAGCTTTATTATTGTCAGTTACAGGTCTTTAAAGAATATCCTGAATGTAGATAGAAATTTCAAAATCTATATAGTAGTTAATGCATGATGGTCATTCCTATAACATTGGTTCTTTCAGCCCATGAGCATGGAATGTTTTTCCCATTTCTATAGGTCTTTTTCAATTTATTTCTTAAGTATTTTAAAGTTTCCATGGGATAGGTCTCGAATCTTTTTTGTTAAGCTGATTCCTAGGTACTTGATGGCTTTAATATTATTTTAACTGGGTAGACTTTAATCTCTTTCACATATGACTCATTTGTTTAAAGAAATGCAACTAATTTTTGTGTACTGAGTTTGTAACCATATACTTTGGTATATTGAGTTA
Source organism: Crocidura indochinensis (assembly GCA_004027635.1). Classification (NCBI taxonomy): domain Eukaryota; kingdom Metazoa; phylum Chordata; class Mammalia; order Eulipotyphla; family Soricidae; genus Crocidura; species Crocidura indochinensis. Next base: position 9,334 of record PVKC010029522.1, read on the forward strand.
TTGTTTCTAGGAACTTTTGTTAGGGTCTTCAATGTATACCATCATGTCATCTGCAAAGAGAAATATTTTAACTTTCTCTTTTCCAATTTGAATACTGATAATGCCCTTCTCTTCCTTAATTACTATTGTGAGGTCAATATAATATATGTTGAATAAGTGTGAACACAATGAATCTCCTTGCTTTCTGTCTGACCTCAGAGGGAACACTTTAAATTTTTCACCATTAAAAATGATCTTTGCTATGTTTTTTTATAGATAGCTTTTACTAACTTGAGGACATTTTCTTGAACACATATTTTTTGTTTGTAGTTTTGGACCACACCCAGTTTTGCTCAGGAGTTACTCATGGATCTGCACTCAGAATTTGCTACTGGCTCAGGGGACCATATTAGACTCTGGGGATCAAACCTGCATTTATCCTGGGTCAGCCATATGCAAGGCAAATTATTTACCATAGTGCTACTGCTCCATCCCCTCTTGCACACCTATTTTGCTTAGAATATTAATCATGAATGGGTATTGGATTTTTTTCAAATGTTTCCTCTGCATCAATTGATATAATAATTATTTATATTTTTCCTCTTATAATATGGTGTATTTCCTTGATTGGTTTGCATATATTGATCCATCAGTGCATCTCTGGGATAAAACCTACTTAATCATGATGTAAGATTTTTTTCATGTGCTCTTGGATTCTGCTTACTTGGGTTTGCTACAGAGTTCATTGGTGAGATTAGTCTGAAAATTTCTCTCTTACAGCTTTGTAAATCAGCATAATGCTTGCTCTTAGAAGGTAATAGGGAGGGTTCATGTCATCTATATTTTGGAGGAGTTAAAGATCAATGACACAAACTCTTGTCTGAATGTTCACTGGAGAAGAACATGTATTCATCTTTTGGATGGAAGGTTCTGTATAAATCTATGAGTTCCAGTTCTTTTAGTGTTTTATTTAGGGCTCTTTTGTCCTCAATTATGTCATTCCTAGTGGATTTATCCATTGTTAAGATTTTTATGTTGAATCCTCTTTCTACTCCCATGTTTCTATTTATGTGCTTCCTGTAGGTTTGTTAGCAAAAGCCTTTCAAACAATGCTGATCCAACATTTGATGAGTATAAGTTGATTAGATTTAATATTTCATGATATATTGTTCTCTTAAGCAATAAGTAGTGTCCATCAGTGTCTTTAATTACTTTCTTGAGATTGAATACAATTTGGTCTGAAATACATATGGAAATATACATAAAGAAAATTTTGGGGTTTTTTTGTTTTTCCAGTGGCATGTGTAATTGTTTTTCATCCTTGGACTCTGATCCCAGGTCTATTCTGAGATCTTAGATATATTTTCTGTAAGGAAAAAATAGATGGATTTTGTTTCTTGATTCAGTGTTCTACTGTGTGCCTTTTGATAGGAGTTTAGAAAATTGATATTTAAGGAAATAATGACATAGTGGACAGTTGTGCCATTGTGGGATTGTTGTAGGGTTGTTTATTTGATTTATATATTAGCCTTTCAATAGCTCATTCAGAGTTAATTTTGTTATCATGAGTAATGTCGCTGTTTTATGTTTAAGAACATTTATACCCCTCCTTCTCATGAGAAGATTTGTTTGCTTTTTTGGGCTACACCCAACGGCACTCAGAGATTACTCCTGACTCTGCACTCAGAAATTGCTCCTGGCTCTAGGGACCAAATGGGATGCTGGAGATATCCTTCCTGGGATAACCACATGCAAGGCAAATGCCCTACCGCTCTGGCCCCATGAGAGAATTTATAGATTCTGGTCTCTAGGTTGAAAGATAGTAAAATTCTTTTATCCAGTACTATGGATGTGCCATTTTCTTCTTTTGTTATCTGGACCATTTTGTGTGGGACATCTGGTTGAAGCTTATATTTTACCTTATATTCAATGTTTTTCTTCTCCCATACTTCTTTAAGAATTGCATGTATCTCCTTGTTTTTGTCATTTTTATTAAATATATCTTGGAATTGTTCTGTTTGAATCTATTTTGTTTGATACTCTTTTGACCTCTTGGTTTGTGCAGCTGTCTCATTCCAACGTGGAAAAATTTCTCTTATCTCTTCTACCACTATTTATTCCTTTTCCATTTTTGCCCCTTTATGGTGTTCCTATAATTTGAAGACTATCTCTCTTGTCTTTGTTCATTAAGTACCTTACATTTTTTCCATTATTTTGTCTCTCTTCTTTTTTTTGACTCCTTTATGCTGACTTGTAATTTGTCTTCAAATTTGTCTATGCAATTTTCCCCCTATATGATTAAGTTATCATGGCTTGCTAACATGCTCTTTAGCCTCTTCAATTCTATTTGTATGAATACTCTAATCCTCTAAAGAGTTCTTTGAATTGGTTGAATTTGTCATCTATTGATTGTTTAATTTTTCTAGCTAATGCTTTCCTGATTTCTGTTGCTAATGCACAGTGTTGATTTTAGGTCCTTATCATCTAAGCTGAAGTGTTTTTGATGGGTTTTCTAGAGATGACCTGTATAGTTTTTTCATAGTTCTTTGCATTTTAAGGATTGAAATAGTAGAGTTTTATGTTCCTGTTACTTAATATTGATCTTTTGAATTGTTTTAACAAATTATGGCTATATATACATATATACATATACATATATATATGTATGTATGTGTCTTTCAAATTATTTTTCTAAGCATCCAGGGTTATTTCAGTGTGCTAAGAAAATTGCCAACTAATTACTCTATTGGATTGACTAAGATTTGAGAATTGGAATACCTTTGTGCAGATTCTATTCTTCCACATTTTTTGGTGATGAAAAGGTGCACAGAATCAGAGCTAGCTATTTTTTGGTCAAGGGCTCTGGAAGAGTGCTTTGGTGTAGCAGAGAGTTCTGAGGTTCAATTTTGGTAGCCAAATTACCTTCCTGAGGCTACTTCTCTTCACATATTATGCAGAAATGACTTCACACAAGTAATAAGAAATCTATTCAGATAATTTATGTAATTTATTTCAAAGCCTCATGTCCAGATGTGTTATCTTAACTAGACTTATCCATTTGTCTTTAGCAGCTATTTTAAAACCCAAAGCATCAAGGGCAGCTCTGTCTCTTCAAATACTATTCCACAGTTGGTTTATGTTAACTTCTAAAGAATAATTTTTTTCAGAATCTAAGCATCTGTGTACTGTTTTACTTTCTCTCAATGATGGTGGCACCTTTCTTTTTTCTTTCTCATCTCTTTCAGTGAAAAATGCTGATGTAAGCACTGGGCACTTTCTTTTACTTTCTCATCATCTGCAGTGAACAATGTTGATGAATACACTGGGCCCTCTTTCTTCTGCTACATATTTCTTTTTATGTTGTAAAATCTCTGAGGAACAAAGGTTAAGGTCATAATCTTTTTCACAAGTATGGGTGGTTGTTCCTTGAAGATATCTAAGTAAGTATAGCAAAAATGGAGAATTATCATGGAACCAAAATACAGATGTTCAAATCCTGACTTGCTATTTATCAACTAGGTTATAATGAGGAAAAATGCTTCTTAATCTGAAAATCAGATATCTTGAATTGAAAAACTCTAAGACCTCTTTCTCTTAATGGGTGCTCATTGAGGTTGTATTGTGATCTATAGTCACATACTAGAAGATTCTGGCATATCATACTCTCTACTGCAGTGAATACCACCTCCTACAATTCTATGTCTCCCAAAATCTGAATGAACTATCATTTACTAATTCTTCCTGTTTGACTCAAAAGAAAAATAACCACATCTCTAACAACTTAGTGCGAATCCAGAATTCTTCACTCTTCTCAAAGTTTACAAGTCAGGTTTTCCTCTGAGAGAAACATATATGTATGTTTTCTGGGTTAAATTGTTGGCTAGTACTGCCATCTCCTGGATTTTCTGTCTCTGGTCTCTCTAGGAGAGAACATGACAAATCCAAATTCCTTAATCTCCCTGTGACAGAATTTATCATTATTTTTTATTTTTAGTTCTGTCATCAAGACACTATCTGTTATCCTGATCACTCTTTTTCTTTCATTCTTTCTTTCTCCTTCTCTCTTTCTTTTTTCTTTCTTTCTATCTTTCTTTCTTTCTTCATTTTCTTTCATTTTTTGTTTTTGGCCCACACCTGGTGATACTCAGGGGTTACTCCTGGCTATGCACTCAGAAATTGCTCCTGGCGTTGAGGACTATATGGAATGCCAAGATATCAAACTGTAGTCCTCCCTAGGTTAGCACAAGCAAGGCAAACTCCCTACTGCTTGTGCCACCTCTCTAGCCCTCTCTCACTAATACAATTTAAACTTTTTAAGTTAGATGTGTAAAATAAATGGGAACATGAAATGAATAGACACTTCTTGGAGGAAGACCGAAAGATGGCCAACAAACAAATGAAAACATGCTCACCTTCATTCATCATCAGAGAAATCCAAACCAAAACAACAATGAGGTACCACCTTACACCAGTGAGAATGGCTCACTTCAAAAATAATGGGAACAACCTCTGTTGGCGGAGATGCGGTATGAAAGGCACTCTCGTCCATTGCTGGTGGGAATGCCCCCTAGTCCAACACCTATGGAGAACAGTCTGGAGAGTGCTCAAGGAACTCAGAATTGAACTGCCATTTGACCCAGCAATTGCTCTCCTAGGTATCTACCCCCAAGTCGGAAGGACATTCATCCCAAAGTATGTGTGTACCCCACTATTTATTGCAACACTAAGTATAATAGCCAAGTCCTGGAACCAACCTCGATGTCCAACAACAGATGAGTGGATCATTAATATGTGGTATCTATACACAATGGAATACTACATGGCAGTCAGAAATGATACAATCATGGACTTTGCGGCAATGTGGATGGACCTAGAACATATTATGTGAAATGAAGTAAGTCAGAAGAAGGATAAACACAGAATGATAGCACTATTCTGAAACACCTAGAACATACACCTTATATATAACAAATACTCAACAATCAAATAACAGGGTTTATCAGGGTAGAAGCTCCAAACACTGTAACAGCCAACATATACCGGGGAGCAGTGCCAAAAACACATGAAAGAAGAACAACACAAACTCTAAACTACACATTGTACCACAAAGAAACCAGCAACAGTAGAAACTGCAGCATAGAGAGAACAGGTATGTAACCAGCCTTCTACTACAAAGGCTCATAATAATCCCTTAGGGATCTTATACAGGATTACAAGTAAAGAATACCATGGGAAATCACTGACCTTAACGAAAGCATCCCATAACAATATGTTTTAAGACCTTATTCTTTATATATATATATATATATATATATATATATTGGTTTTTGGGTCACACCCGGCAGTGCTCAGGGGTTACTCCTGGCTCCATGCTCAGAAATTGCTCCTGGCAGGCACGGGGGACCATATGGGGCACCGGGATTCGAACCGATGACCTCTTGCATGAAAGGCAAACGCCTTACCTCCATGCTATCTCCCGGGCCCCTATTCTTACTATATTTAAAATAATCTCTCAGCTTTTCTGTGCACAGGCATTCTTGGATAGAAAGTGCGGACAAACTAAGATGGCAAGATAGTCACACAAGATACCATATCCAACTCGCACTATGAGAATGTCCCGAGAAAACTCTTTAACATACACTTTATCTCTAGGTTATACCTCCTTTTAGGATTTGAAACACATGACCAGCCAGAATATCGAAGCAGCAACTGTGACCTACAGACTCATTCTACAGGCCCTACTTATTGAACACATTCAAGCAAAATAGCATTCCCTTG
>PVKC010029523.1:0-15079 GCA_004027635.1 Crocidura indochinensis
TGAGACCCCATGTCCTGCACCCCATGTCTGCGCCCTTGTGTCCCCAAGACCCCATGATCCGTGTCCCCATGTTCTCATGTCATGCACCCCCATGTCTGCGCCCTTGTGTCCCCGAGACCCTATGCCCTGCATCCCCGGTCTGTGCCCTTGTGCCCCCAGATCCCATGACCCGTGTCCCCCTGTTCCCATGTCCTGCACCCCATGTTTGTGCCCTTGTGCCCCTGAGACCCCCTGACCCGTGTCCCCAGGTCTGTGCCCGTGTCCCCTTTTCTGCTGGCTCTGTGGGCCCACAGAGAGAACTCTGCTCTGCACGGAGGAGACACGGGGTGCCCAGGACTGGCGGTTCACATGGGGTGTCCCAGTTATGGAATCTTTCTGGGCTCCGGAGACGCAGAAATTCTCATCTGCCTTCACTGAGGAGCCGAAGCGGGGAGAATGTGAAGCTGAGAGTGGGGAGTCCCATCCTGCCTCCTTTGGCCGGCTTGGTTGTGGGGGATCAGGAGGGTCCGGCCTGGAGATGGACTAGTCTGATCGGGGAGGAAGCCCCCACCCTCCAAACTGCCTAGCCTCTGGAGGGGTCAGATGTGGTTTGGTGGGGGTGTGTGTGAGCTCTAAGGAGCCCCTGGGGAGGCTTTTGAGGGTCCACAGAGCATCCAGAAAATGGGCAAGAAGGACTGAGGTCCTGTGGAGGGGAGACTGTGGGCCCTCAGAAAGGCTGGGTGTGAGAGGGGCCCCCGGAGTCTATGACATGTCCTGGATCTGAGCCCCGCCCCAGCCATGGCTCTGTGTGGGGTGTCAGCAAGGGGCGGTATTATTGATGTGAGGGTCGGATTCCAGGGACTCCAGGGGCATGTGTGGGAGTCCCTGTGCAGGGGACCCCGGGTGCCCTGATCATCTGTCTGTCCAGGGTACTGTGCAGGAAACGGGACCTAGAACTTCTTCGCCTGGAGGCCTGACTCCAGCCAGGCACTGTAAATCTGCTCATCTCAGTTGTGGTGTCATCCCAGCCGTGTGCTCCCTCCTGCTGGACCTTGTGTGGTGGCTGCTGTGACTGGGCAGAGGAGACACTCCGGACAAGACAGTGCAGGATGGCGCAGGCGGATCCACTGCAGACGGAGCTCAACCTCCCCGCCGTGGAGCCAAAGGTAAGAGATGGGGAGTGTGGGTGGGGTGGGGGATCATGACCCAGCTCGAAACCCCCTGCCAGGAATAGCAACTCTCAGAGCAGGTCGTGCCAGACAGATGTGATACCTGAGTGTCACTCTGTAGGTCAGGCCAATGGCTGTCCCTGACCTGCTCAGACTTGTTGGAACTCGCTCAGACCAGCTTGAACCCAAGGCTGCCTCTCTTTGTTTTTGGTTTTGGGGCCATACTCGGAAGCACTCAGGGGTTACTCCTGGATCTGTGCTCAGAAATGCTCCTGGCAGGTTCAGGGAGGCCTACGGGATGCAGGGGATCGAACCTGGGTCTGCCCCAGGTCTTCCGCGTGTAAGGCAAACACCCTAACACTGTGCTATCCCTCGGGGCCCAAGGCTGCCTGGTTAGAACCACTCAAGACTGACTTTGACCCACTGCTACCTCAGACAGGCCCAAATGGAGTTTTCTAATTCCCTGCCCCCCAATTTTAAGGCAGTACTTGGACCCTTGAACCTGGACCCCCAGACAGACTGGTCAGGGTCCTTCCCCTGCTCACAAGGGCATTCCAAGATCAGGTTTGGCACTCCATGTCCTACCCGGCCTCAGAGCCTCACATTAGTGCTGGCCCATCTTTCTGCTGCAAGGAGACAGTTGCCCCATAAACCATTCTTCAAAGCAAGGTTAGGGGTCCATGGAGATGGTGCAGAGGAAGGTGCTGGCCTTGCACATGAACACTTTGGGTTCAGTCCTGACTCCTAAGAGGGTCCTCGAACTCCCCATGAGTGAACCCCTGAGTGCAGAGTCAGCCCTGAGCACCGTCAGGTGGAAGCTGAAAACTCAATTAGAAAAGAGAGACTGGTGGGGGCCAGAGCCATAGCACAGTGGTGAGGCCTTTGCCTTGCACTCAGCTGACCAGGGACAGCTGGATTCGATCTCCAGCATCCCATAGGGTCCCCTGAGACTGCCAGAGGCGATTCCTTTTTCTTTTTCTTTTCTTTTCTTTTCTTTCTTTTTTCTTGGAGGGGGGGGGCACACCGGACAGCTCTCAGGTGTTACTCCTGGCTTTGCACTCAGAAATCACAGAAATTGAACCCAGATCTGTCCTGGTTGGCCGCGTGCAAAGCAAATGCCCTATTACTGTTCCAGGAGCGATTTCTGAGAGAAGAGCCAGGAATGACCATTGAGCACCACTGGGTGTGGCCCAACACCCCCCACCTCCAAATAAGAGAGACCGAAGGGAGTCTGGGGTTAGGGTCCCCTTTCTACTAGGAGCCGCTGTCAACTCCCCAATTTTCCCACTGCAGAAAGAGTCTTCAGGGTGCAGGAAGCGGCAAGCAGAAATGGCCGGGGGCAGTGGTACCCTCAAGGCACGGAAAGAGCCTCAGTCTGGAGGAGGTAAGAGACACAGCTGGTGGGCCTGAAGCGGGATGACCAGCTGCCTCACACAGCTGGGAATAGGGAGGGTGTGAGTGTGTCTGTGGGAGGACACGGGAGAGTGTGTGTTTGTGTGTGTCAGTGTGTGTGTCTATGTGTCTGAATATGTGTCTGTGGGTGCGTGTCTATTTCTGTGTCTATGCATGTCTGTCTATATGTGTGTCTATGTGTGTGTGTGTCTGTCTCTGTGCCTAAGGACATGGTTTGTGTGTGTCTGTGTGTATTTGTGCATTTGTGCAGCCCAAGAGCCCCTCCCTGTAGGATGTTGTTGGGTTTTCCCGACCCTAAGAGGATGCTTCTCACCCCGTAGCTCTGCCCTCTCAGGAGGTCACCCCGACACCTGATAGGCTCTGCCCGGAGAGGAGAAGGGTCCCCGCCGCACCCCTGCCGGCCTGGTTGAAGGTAACAGCTAGCTGTACTCTCTCAGGTTCTGGGCTCCTGCCCTGCCTCTGCCTGCCCTGCCCTGCACAGACCCATGGTTTACTAGGGGGCCAAAACTTTCCACTCCACCCCATGTGGCCACATCCTGGGCCCTTTCTTTCTCTTCCTCCTTCCTGATTTCTCCTCCTGGAAGTCCTTCACATCATCCCTGCCCCATGCCCCCTTTCTTCATTTTCTTGAGAAGGATCTCTCGCTCACTGACAACCCAGACGAGGAGGGCAGGAGCCTCGTCTCTAGTTCCCAGGCCTGTTTCCCCCTTGCACCTGAGCCCAGGTGGAATGAGTGTGAGACCATCTGCAGCCTCCAGGGCTGGAGGGAGGAAGGGCTGACCAGCAGGGGCCTGGCACAGCCAGAATCTGTGCTTATTCCCTGGAACCCAGGCCCCTTTCCCGCGTGACCCTCCCTTGCCCACTACTCTTCCTTTGCGCGTCCTGCACCCTTGCAGCAGCAAAGGCAGAGGAGGCCCCCACCTGCAGACAAGCCCATGCTCGTACTGCTTCTCACCCACTGAGCCACAGGACCAGCTCCCAGGGGGTCAAAAGAAACCTCTCCCTGTGTCCTCGCTCAGGCACGGTTGACCAGTGACAGTCTCACTTTGTCCCTCGAGGAGCCGCTCACTTTGGGGAGCAAGTACACGCTCAGAGATGAGTATACAACAGCCAAGTGGCTCAAGCACCAGCCCTGGGTGCTCATTCCGTCCCTCTTAGGTGCTTATGCCTGTTTTATTGGCATGGAAATGGAGGCAGAGGGGATGCCTGGTCCCTGTCTGAGTTGGCATCAAGCCCAGGCAGACTTGGCAAGTCCCTGTCCCAGCTCTGTTTACCCAGCGGTTGATGCTCTCTCCTCTCTCTTCTTTCTCCTTGAAGCTATCACCTGTGCTTTCACTTGCCTACGGACGACTCCAGCTCTGCTTATCCGTCTCCTCCTCAGCCTTGAAACTCAGCTCTGACGTTGCCCTCCCTCCTCTCGAGGCTTTTCTGGGAGGAGGCGCAGGTGGGAGTGCCCCTTCGCGCTCTTGACCACGCTCCGCTTCTCTAGTGCTTGCTCTGGCCTTGCCACGTGGCCCGCCAAGGAGCCAGGTTTGACTGCTATCCTGTGAGTCCAATGCAGCTGCCCCTTCGAATTAGCTGGGTTCAGTGTAGAAATCTCCAGGGAGAGGGGCTGGAGCAAGAGCACAGTGGGTAGAGCATTTGCCAGATCTGATACCTGGCATCCCATATGATGGTTCCGATAGCTTGCCAGACGTGATTTATGAGCACAGACCTGGGAGTAACCTCTGAGTGCAGCCAAGTGTGCCCCCCTCCAAAAAGAGAGAGAACCCTCTGGGTGTCCTCTGTGGCACCCATGAGGGCTCAGGGCTCTTTCTAGAATCAAGCGTTCCATCAAGGTTGTGCAGGCTCATCTTTACACCTGGTCTTTCCCTTGGTGTAGAGCAGGAGGAGAGGGAGGAGAAACCAATTTCCATTAGAGGGAAAAAACCTTGAGGATAGTATATCTCTTAGCTTACTCCTCCAGTGTATCTCTTGGCTCACTCCTCGATAGTCACATGATCACACCTCTCTGCATGAGAGTATGGATGGTTGTGGATGGTTATAACCCGGCCCTGCATGGATGTCACATTACTTTTGGGGTAGATTTTTTTGGGGTTGGTATTGTTGTAGATGAATTTTTTATTTTGGTTTACCAAAAAGAGGAGAAAGTGTTAAACTGTCCACAGTACCATGGGGGCCAGAGTGATAGCCCAGTGGATAGGACGTCTGCCTCACACGCAGCCAACTTGGGTTTGATTCCTGGCACATCCCATATGGTCTTTGAAGCCTGCCAGGAGTGATTTCTGAGTGCAGAGCCAGGAGTAACCTGTGAGCACTGCTGGCTGTGACCCCAAAACAAAACTAAACTAAACTAAACAAATCCACAGTACTGCAGGTGAACAATCACCACAGAACTTCTCCTTATGATTTTTCCAGGTTTTATTTGTGGTGTGTAAATACTGAAGCTAAAGGGCTCTTTGCTCTAGATTTTTTAAAATCATACTTAACATTTTTGTCATTACTTTTGGTGCAAGAGCAGTTGGATGACTGGGCGGTATCCTGGACTGAAAAACTTATGTATATATGTGTGTATGCATATATTTACACAAAAAAAAAGTGGAAAGAAAGATAAGAAGAAATTACAAAAACAAAAAAATTGGCAGCAAAGGAGAATGGCCATATCCTTCCCAGGGGGTTCTGCATGTCCATGCTTTCCTAGCACCAGGCTGTGTGGTCCAGAGGGAATTCACACTCCAAGCCTACAGCAGTCTCCTGGCCCTTTGAGACACGCACTTAGAATGACTAAGGTTTCCTAAGCTCAGGCCACTCTCTGCTGCTGCCCTTCTCTCTTACTGACTGCTTCATGCCTCACACCTCAGGTCTCATGCTGTATGCCTCACCCCTCCTCACTCCTCACCTCTCACCCCTCGTGTCCCACTCGGGCCTCTTGCCCGAGCTCACACAGAGCCTGTGCTGTGACTCTCCCAATGTCTTCTGAGAGGCAGGAGCTACCTAGAGGGGCACAGGCAGGGGAGACAAATCTTCTCCTTCCCCTTTACTCCCTTCTGGGAGTGTCGCCCCACTGGGAGGGCACTCATGACAGCCTGCAGGAAGCCTGGGAACCTATGGGCAACCTTGTGGGTGCCGTTTGACACCCTCATATGCCTGGAGAGCAGCTAGACGGGTGTGAGTTGATTCCCTGGCACTTGCCCGTGAGCCCACTAGCTGTGCAGTAGTGATAGGTGAGAGAGAGAGAGAGAGAGAGAAAGAGAGAGAGAGAGAGAGAGAGAGAGAGAGAGAGAAGCACCATCGTGTGAGCTCTTTCACTCTACCAAAGAAGCATGTGGAGAGGGGCCCACCACCCAGAGTTCTCAGCACCCACCAGATATGCCTCCTGTTTTTGGCGAAGGGCACCCAGCAGTCCCTAGGTGAACCAGAAGTGGGTTGGTGTTACAGGAACCAGTGGTGTTCAAGGATGTGGCAGTAGATTTCAACCCGAAGGAGTGGCGGCTGCTGGAGCCAAGGCAGAAGGCCCTGTACAAGGACGTGATGCTGGAGAACTATAAGAACCTGGACTCCCTGGGTGAGCAGTGGCTCTTTCGGGAGGCAGCACCCTTGCTGCCCCCGACCAGTCACTTCTGAGGCTCTGACCGGGTCTGGCTTTAATGGCATGATCCCAGCTAAGTCAATCACAGCAACCACCTCTCAAGCCTGGGCTGACTCCTCCATGAGGTTGGCGCTGTTCTCCTGACCTGTCACCTCTGAAACCCTCCAGCCCCCACACCCACTTCCCAGTTCCCAGAGTGTCACCTTTGCTATGATTGTACATGGAGTTAATGGCTTAATCCCAGCTAAACCAATCACAGTGGCCCTTGCACTCAGGCCTGGTCTGAGTGGGTGATTACCCTCCACAGGGATGGATGCTGCTCCCTGGGAATAATATGAACTTGGTGAACTTGGTGGTTGAGACTTTGCCATGGTGGTGTGTGAACTGATCACAGGGGAGGCTGGGGCAGCTGTGGGGGCCTTGTTTTTTTTTTGTTTGTTTTTTGCATGGCTCTGGAGGTGCTTCTCTGTCCACATCTGGCCTCTCTAGGAGGATTCCTAGGGAGGGAACTGACACTTCTCTCCTTCCTGGGCAGGGTGTCTGTTCCACAAACCCAAGCTGATAACCATGCTGGAGAAAGGAGATAAACCCTACAACCATGAGCACGGAGATCCCAGGCAAGGGTACGCAGGAGCCGGAGCCAGCCACAGTAAGTAGGGTCCCCCTGCGGCTCCGTGGGAAATCCTTCCCCACCCACCCAGACTCAGTGGCGGGTGTTTCCCACCGGTCCTCCCACTAGATCCTCCCATGCCAGGTGTCCCCCGCCCCCTTAGCAGTCTTGCTTGCTGCTCCTGCTGACAGTGGTACTACCGTTTTTTGGAGGGGTATTTTGGTTTTTGGATAATACGTGGCAGTGTTGAGGGGGTTACTTACTGGCTCTACCCTCAGGGATCACTCCTGGCAGGCTTTGGGGAACCTGCGGGAGGCAGCAATCAAACCTGGGTCGAGCAAGTACAAAGCAAACACCCTCCCTACTGTGCTATCTCTGGTCCCCGGAGATCAATCCTTCTTCGTCTGCATACATCCGTGTCTTTGTGGTTTAAAAACAACCACCCACCACCTTCATCACCAACATGATTCATACTTGGGGTTTGTTTACATCGGGGAGGTAGCTTGAAAACACTTAGGCAGAAACAGTTTTAAAGAAAGAGAAAGATGCCTTTGTGTTCTCAATTTCTTCCAGAGAAGAAGAGGAGGCACTCAGTGGTGGCAACCCTCAAGCCGGGCACTTCCAAAAGCTCTTCTCTGAAGAAGACCAAGGAAATGACCCAGAAACACGCTAGAACAAAACAGACAGCAGACAGCGACATTAGGTCTCCGCGGGAATGCCAGAAATCAGTCCCCAGTCAGGCTCGAGGCTCAGGCAAAAAGGTCCACCCTGGGCAGAAAAGTCAGGAACGTGGAGCCGGTGGAGGGGGTTGCGGCAAGAAGTGTCTCCCGGGGAAGACATTTCGGGCATCAGGGGCAGAGGAGAGAGGCTCCAGTCGTTTAGAAACAGGCAAAGAGATTCTCCCGGAAAAGAGAATCCAGGTGTCGGGGCCCAGAGAAGGAGGCTCAGGCCCGCCAGCGGCGAACTCAGGCGAAAAGATTCTCCTGGATAAGAAAGATCAGTGGTCAGGAGCTGGGGAAGGAGGTTCTGACCGTACAGACACAGGCAGAAAGATGTTCCAGGAAAAGGAAAAGCAGGAGTCTGGGACCAGAGGAGGGAGAGAAGGAGGAGGGGAAGGAGGAGGAGGAGTAAAAGGAGGAGGAGGCCCAGGTCACTCAAGCAAGAAGCTTCTCCTGGAAAAGAAAGATCAGTGGTCGGGAGCTGGGGGAGGAGGTTCTGACAGTACAGACACAGGCAGAAAGATGCTCCAGGAAAAGAAAAAGCAGGAGTCTGGGACCAGAGAAGGGAGAGAAGGAGGAGGAGAAAGAGGAGGGGGAGGCCCAGGTCACTCAAGCAAGAAGCTTGTCCTGGAAAAGAAAACTCGGGCCTCGGGGGCTGGGGGAGGAGGCTCTAGTGGTGTGGACACTGTAGGCAGGAAGATTGTCCTGGAGAAGGAAGAGCGGGCGGCGGGGACTGGAGGAGGCGCAGGGGCAGGAGCAGGAGCAGGAGGAGGCCCGGAGCACCCAGGCGCCCCCCGGGCCCAGCGGGGCGACCCAGGAGAGGCTCCCCGGGATCCCGAGCCCGGAGCTGCCCAGGAAGCAGCCCGGGGCTCCCTGCCAGGGCGCCAGCAGGCCAGCGCCCCGTTCCGGTGCCAGGAGCGCTGCGGGCACTTCGGGCACTCGCTGCCCCCGGCGAAGCGCGAGCACGCCCGCCCGGCCTCGGGCTGCAGCCCGCAGCTGCCCGGGCCCCGCGTCCGCCCGGACGAGACCTGCCGCCGCTGCGGGAGGTGCGGCCGGTGCTGCCGGCACCTGGCGAGGCGCGGGTCCGAGGCCCGCCTGGCCCTGCCCGGGAAGGCCCTGCTGCTCCGGCACCTCTGGGCGCACCTCCGGGCGCACGCGGGCCGCTGCGAGGCCTTCCTGGGCAGGGTCCGCATGCGGTGCCACCGGCGCCTGCACCCCGGCGCGCGGACCCTCGCGTGCCCCGCGTGCCACCGGGCCTTCCCCGCCGGCTCCCCTCCGCCCGGAGGCTCCGCAGCGCCCGCTTCGGCTTCGGCTTCGGCTTCGGCTTCGGCTTCGCCTGCGGCGCTGACTCTGGGCGCTGCCGCACCCTGCCCGGAGCCCCGGAGCCCCGAGGGAGGGACGGCGTGGTGGGCCCTGTGAGTCCGGGCGAAGCCGGCCTCGATGCCAGGCGAGGGAGGCTCATCCCCGAGGCGCCTGGGTCTCCTGCATCTCCCACCCCCGCAACAGTGCAGTGTCCCTATACTTTTATGTCTTCTGTATGTCCTACTCATGGTGCAGCCTCACGTCCTTGTGACGTCTGAACCGCGGATCATGACATCACATATTGGTGTGTCACAATTCTGATGTCACAAATATGAATCGGGACCTATAGTCTTGTGAATCTTAATGTCCCTTGTGACACCACAATCGGTTGCTTACTTTGACCTCCTAGTGGTGGGCATCCTGAGGTTCGCATCACTGCAAACTTTCATTTATGACATCAAATTTTGGTGCATCATAAGGTGATGACATTCTGTCACCACAGCCATGAATTATGACCTGCTGTGTTGTGCATCAAAATGTCGCTACAATCACAAATATATGTTTTATATATAGTATTTTATATATATACATATATATTATATTTTTGGCTTTTGGGCCACACCTGGCAGAGCTCATAAATCACTCCTGTCAGGCTCAAGGAAATATATGAGATGCCGAGGATTGAACCTGGGTTGGCCGCATGCAAGGCCATGCTATCTGTCCTCTCTGTGCTATTGCTCCAGCCCCAGAGGAGATTTTGAGTTGTTTCCCTTGGTCCTGCTGAGATGCTCCCAGTCCCCAGTGTTAATTGTAGAACACTGTGGAATTGAATTTTACTGCAAAATTCAGGTATATCTTCTTTTATTTTTTCTTCCTGTTTTGACAATCACTTTCTGTATGTTTTTTTTTGTTTCTTGTTTTTTTTTTGCTTTTTGGGTCATACCCGGCTGTGATCAATGGTTAAATAATTATAAAATCATGCAATTGCATGCTGCTACTGACTCTGCATTCAGGAATCACTCTTGGAGGTGCTCATATGGGATGCCAAGGATCAAACCCAGATCAGCCACATGCAAGGCAAGCATCTAAAACACTGGACTATGGCTCTTTCCCTGTATGTGTGAATTTAAAAGCAAACCGATCCATTGAAAATAAAAGCTAAAGCACAAACTTTTCCCCTACACCAGTGGCTCCTTCACCTCCCTAAAAAAACTGTTGCTATTGTTGAAAAAAGTTCTGTTTGGGGCTGGCTCAGAACTCTCGAGTCACCTGGGCTACTACCTCATCGCAGCCCCAGTGAGGTGCTGCTGTGGGAAGCCAAACATAGCATATGGTAACTGGCTTCTGGAGCCCACCTAGCCACTGACTTGCGCATCTCTGCTCAGCTGTGTCCCCGGTTGCACAGTGCCGGGCCAGGGAATCCTCTTCCCTCCTGGGGCAGGGTGAGCTGTCTGCATTTGTGATGTCACTGCCAAGCTGGTGCCTGAGCATGTCAACTCAGCACCACAGAGGTCCTCGCTGTCCTTGCATGGAGGCCTGTGGAATATAAGTCTTCATCCCCTTTTGTAGGTCTAGGCTCATGAGAATTTTTCCATGATTAGTAGTTCAAAGATTTGCACATAAATTGAGACTGTTACTATTTATAAATTATATGCATGCTCACACGAATTGCTTTTCATAGTGCATATACGTATATTTGAATACAGCTATTCTCAGGCCACTTAGTCTGCCCTTCTGAGCCAAAAGAGGAGTTTGGCTCTGACCTAGAGACTCCAAGTCAAGGATGGAAAAACTGCAGCTAAGTCCACCTTAATTTTTTAAGTGACATGTTTATTGGCTATGGCATGATCCATCTGTTCAGGTGTGACTGTGCTCACTGTAGAAAAGCTAAGTGCTTCCATCAGATCCTGGATAGGGTGCTAAGCCCAACTCTGCTCTGAGACCCTCAACACAGCTGAAATATTGCTGTTGCTTGAGTCCGATCAAAGGGTACGAAGATGTTAACACAAAAATTATAGTCACCTGCAATGTTTATAGATAGATAATTGAGTAAAGAAGGAAGGCTACATTATACACCGTGGAATATTATCCAACTACAAAAAGATGGAGGGAAGTGTGGCTTTACCACAGAATGAGGGATTTCCAAAGGATTACTGGAGGCAAAACAAAAAGCAAACAATAAAGACACACACACACACACACACACACATACAAACTCAAAAAAAAAAAAAAGAAGAACTAACAAGCAGATCTTTCCATCTTTCTCTGGAGTACAGAATGTTCTTGCCATTCTGCAAGCATGCAACGTAAGGCTGTAAAACTGATAATGGATAAATTCGAAAGTGAATGAGGGTCGAGCTGGAGTTGGCCGAGGGGAAGAGGTGGAGGGAAGGTAGAGGGAGGCCACTATGCTTTGGGTTAGAAAAGTATTGTCTGGGCCATCCTCGAATGAAGAGGTCAAGAGTGGAGGAATGGGTAGGAAAAGGAGAGACAGAGATCCTGGAACTTTTGTGACCTTGATGCATAGTCTAACATGTTGGGAGCTGGAGACACAGTGCAGCAGGTATATCACTTGCCTTGTATGTGGCTGTCTTGGGTTCAATCGAAACACCCCATACAGTCATTGAAGTTCCACAGTATGGCCAAAAGAAAGGCATTTTGTATTGCAGTTCAGTATATACATATTTATATTTGTTACACCACATATATGTGGTTTCATGTGTACCTGAACATGTTTGTTGTACTTGAAGGTTCTGCACATAGCACACATTCTGTTTATTCTCTTAGACTTAAAAAGTTGTGTCCAGGCCCCTCCAAATTGCTTGTACTAAGTAGTGTGAGATGTGACCCCTCGCCAGCTTGGAGCACTGTGCCCTGGCCCCTGGCAACCTGGCGGTAACACCTGAGCTTTCTCAAAAGGTTCGAGTCACAGGCCCTGCCTGAAGCTGGAGGGGAACTGATCTGGAACTAGCTCTATGGATGGACAACCCTCTCTCCAGAATGCCTCCTCCATTCCCTCAGCCTCCTCTCAGACCCTTGTGCACCACAGGAGGTAAAGGGAGAGCCTGGGAGCACATGGACCAGGACCCCCGATGGCTTGGGCTATTGGAAGATGCTTCTTGGCTCTCAGGGTTTGACCTTCCTGAAAATTCTTTCCGGAGAAGGGCTGGGAGGCTCTTGTTTAGGAGACATTTGTGTTTGGAGATGGAAAGGTAACGGAAGTAAAAGCCCAAGAGACTCACCAAATGAATTTAGGTTGCCAGTAGCAGGAAAGCAGCTCAAACGAGTTGAAGTTATAGGAAGTTACCGGCTCTCCTGCCGGAAGTTTTCTTGCTTGGATGGACTGTGTGGCAAGATGCTGTGCTTTTGATGGCCAGTGTGATGAGCTGTGTGGCTGATGTTTTGCTTTCAAGCTTTCCCTCTGGGGTAGCTCACCTCCAGGCTGGGCAGAGAAGTGGAGGAAGGCCCAGCTCTGTCCGTCTCGTTCCCCTCACTTCCACACTTCTTTGTGTCTTTGCCTCTCCACACGCTAGTGAAGAACTTTACCCCCTTATTCGCAGCCAGTCCCAAGGAAGGACCCCAGGGGAGGAGCTGTCAGCTAGTGGGGGAGTCAGGAGATCCTTCTTTTTTATTCCTTCTTTGAGCATTACAGTGAAAATATTTTGGGCTGGAGAGATAGCACAGCGGTGTTTGCCTTGCAAGCAGCCGATCCAGGACCTAAGGTGGTTGGTTCAAGTCCTGACATCCCATATGGTCCCCCGTGCCTGCCAGGAGCTATTTCTGAGCAGAGAGGAGCGCCGCCTGGTGTGGCCCCCCAAAAAAAACAGAGTCTTGAAAATATTTGTTCAGGGAGGGTGAACAGTCACTTGTGGGAGAAGGAGGAAGGTGGAAACTCGTGACCTGAGGCCGACATGGTGACTTCAGGAGAAGTGGCAGGTCGGCACTAGCAGAGGTGGGGCAGAAATGTAAGACGGGGATAAGTTGAAAAATATGGAGCCATCAGATGGATGAGACCGTTGGGCATGTTGGCTGAGTGGGGATCTGGCTTGATAGGGAAGAAGGCACTGGGGGTCCCAAGAAGATGGAGGGGGGACAGATGAGATGGTAGCGACAGAGAGGAACTGCTAGCAAGGACATCTGGCTAACTGAGCTTTGTATCTGGGCTGGTTTCTTTGGGGACTTGGGACATTAGGCTTAGTGGTGCTCAGGGATCACTTCTGGTGGTTCTCAGCAGACTCTCGTGCCAGGGTTGGAGCTGGGGAGAAGAGGACAAGGTGTGCACAGAGGGTGGCACATTCCAGGTTGTGTTTGTGGAGTCTGTGTGTGAATGAGAGGGTGTAACTTGTGTGAACGTGTGAGAGGCGTGCATAAGTGCATGAGAGCGTATGAGTGAATGAAAATATAGGTGAGAATAGGAAGGCGTGTGAATGAGTGAGTGTATATGGAACACTGTGAGTCAAAGCGCATGTGTGAAGGAGTGTGAGAGTGTAAGTGCGAGTGAATGAGAATGTATGTGAACGTATGCGAATCAGAGTGCGTGTGAATGACTGTGTGGATGAATGAGTGAACGTATCAGAGTGTGTGCAAGTGAATGTGTGAATCAAAGCATAGGTGTGAACGAGAACGTGTGTCAGAGCGAATGGGAGTGCGTGTGAGTGAATGTGAATGTGGTTGGAGGGAATGAGCGTGTGTGAGCCCTGGGTGGACACATGAAACTGTGTCTCGGGTCCGCGTGTGGTTCAGTTTCTACGAAGCCTGGTAAGGGCTGGGGGTGTCTCACAGCTGTGTGGCCACAGCAGGTTGCTGGAGGCTGGCCGTGCTGGAACTGGTGTCAGCTCCAGGGACGATGGACTGCTCAGTGGCCCGATGCTGCCCCCCAGAGGGGAGAGAGTGAGGCGTCCAGGAAAGGGACCAGCATGGGGTTGTGAGGATCGCTCCAGACAGGACCCGCAGCAAGAGCCTGGGAAGAGGGAGAAAGGCCTGGTCTGGAGGGCGGCAGGGGACATCTCGGGAGCCTCCAGCCCCCACGTTTCCCGGGCCTGAACCAGAGCCCAGAGAAGGACCAGCGGGATGGGCCTTCTGGAGGAAGAGCCAACAAAGCTCTGGGGATGAGCGGAGCCCCAGTTTCAAAAAGTGGTGTAGCCCCATGTATCATGGGTGTGATGTGCCTTTCAGGGTCCCTAGCATAGGACGAGGGAGCACAGATGGGGGTTGCTTTGTAACCCAATTCCAGTCAATTGCAGGCCACCTGCTGGGGTCTGGCGCAGCCTCAGGCCTAAGGGCACTCCACCTCCCAGTCTGTGTTCTGCATGGTGCTCACAGTGCCTGTGTAGACTCGCGCCCATCTCTGTGGTGAGAGAGTGGGGCCACCACCATGGCACCAAGGGCTCTGAGGGGTCTTAGTGTGGGGTTGCTGTTGCATGTGCTCACCTGTGCTAACTGGGGGATTTGGGTCTGGGGGACTCAGTTCACACTGAGGAGACCTGAGCTCAGTGCAGCGGCATTGATGGATTCCTCCTGTCCCCCAGAAGAGAGGATAGGAGAACAGAGGGGATGCGAGTGCCTCTATGGAGGGTCGAATTTTGGGTGTTCTAGTCGGATGGGGGGCAAGGTTCTGAGAGAGATTCATGTGGGGGGAGCAGTTATGAGGCAGGGGCAGGGCTGGCATGGGAGAAGAATGTGATAATAGTGGAGAAATAGTTGGCATCCTTGCAGATGGGTATTTGGGGTCCTCAAAGAATGCATATTAAGATTCTCAGATAAGAAGGGACTTGAGCTTCCTTGTGGTAGAGAGTGGGTGGTAGTGCTGGTGGGAATACTGGGGGAAAGCTAGGTTCATCTGCTGGGAGTAACCTCAGAGGGGAGGCTGGAGGTTGTACTGAGGTGGCCATCAGAGAGGACATCTGTCCGGGGTTTGTTTCAGTGGCGTGTATTGTGTGGGGAGGGATCTTTGCATTGGGGAGCCCTGGACCAGAGCAAATGTATCCTGAGACACGTTGCATTTGTGTGTACAAAATTTCCTGCCTTTGTGCCTCATAGCCTTGTATATCCTAAAATGTGTTTTGAGTTGGGGTGTGTGGGGGATACTGTATACCTGGGTGTCTGATTGTGTTCCTGAATGTGTGCTTTCATGGTTCTGAGTATTTTCAAGGTCTGCAAGGGGGATGAAGTTCTGAGCCTGAGGGTACACACGAGAACACTTCTGGGAAGGTCACTGCATGCCCAAGGCTAGCTATATGTTTTTTCCCCACAAGAAGCAAATTTAACCTGATTATTCAACTCGAGATGTAACTGATAA
>PVKC010029524.1:0-15087 GCA_004027635.1 Crocidura indochinensis
TTTTCTAAGTAGAGTATCATGTCATCTGCAAACAGTGAGAGATTGACTTCTTCCTTTCCTATCTGGATTCCCTTGGTATATTTTTCTTGCCTAATCGCTATAGCAATTACTTTCAGTTCTATGTTGAATTGGAGTGGTGAGAGAGGACAGCCTTGTCTTGTACCAGAATTTAGAGGGAAGGCTTTCAGTTTTTCTCCATTGAGGAAAATATTTGCCATTGGCTTGTGGTAGATGTCCTTAACTCTATTGAGAAAGGTTACTTTCATTTCCATCTTGCTGAGAGTTTTTTTTTATCAGGAATGTGTGTTGAACCTTATCAAATGCTTTTTCTGCGTCTATTGATTGACCATGTGACTTTTATTTTTCTTGTTGTTGATGTTGTGTATTATGTTGATAGATTTACGGATGTTAAACCATCCTTGCATTCCTGGGATGAAACCTACTTGTTCATAGTTAATGATCTTCTTGATGAGGCATTGGATCCTGTTTGCCAGGATTTTGTTGAGGATTTTTGCATCTGTGTTCATCAGGGATGTTGGTCTGTAATTTTCTTTTTTGGTAGCACCGTGGTCTGGTTTTGGTATTAGGGTGAGGTTGGCTTCATAAAAGCTATTTAACCCCATCAAATATGGGGAGAAGAAATGAACAGACACTTTGTAAAAGAAGAAAGGCAAGTGGCCAAAAGGCACATAAAAAGATGCTCAACATCACTAATCGTCAGGGAGATGCAAATCAAAACTACTGTACCACCTCACGCCAGTGAGATTGGCAGACATCCCAAAGAAGGAAAACATGCAGTGCTGGCCAGGATGTGGAGGGAAAGGAACTCTTTTTCACTGCTAGTGGGAATGCCATCCAGTCCAACCTTTATGGAAAGCAATATGGAGATTCCTTCACAAACTGGAAATTGAGCTTCCCTACGATCCAGCTATACCACTCCTAGGAATATACCCGAGGAACACAAAAATATAATACAAAAATCCCTTCCTCACACCTATATTTATTGCAGCACTATTTACAATACCCAGACTCTGGAAAAAACCAACAGGCCTTCAACAGATAAATGGCTAAAGAAACTGTGGTACATATACACAATAGAATATTATGCAGCCATCAGGAGAGATGATGTCATGAAATTTTCCTGCACATGGAATCTATTATTCTGAGTGAAAGAGTGACTGAGTGAGAGAGAAAGACACAGAATATTCACACTCAAATGGGTTTTAAGAAAAATAAAAGATATTTTTGCAATAATTCTCAGAGACAAAATAGATGAGGGCTGGAAGGTCCAGCTCATGACATGAAGCTCACCACAAAGAGTGGTGAATGCAGTTAGAGAAATAATTGCACTGACAATTTCATAACCATGTGAATGAATGAGGGAAGTAGAAAGCTTGTCTTATGTACAGGTGGGGGAGGGATGAGGAGGAGGGATATTTGGAACATTGGTGATGGAAATGTTGCACTGGTGAATGGGGGTGTTCTTTACATGACTGAAACCCAACTACAATCATATTTGTAATCAAGGTGTTTAAATAAAGGTACTAATAAAAGAATGATCCGACTTAAACATCAAACCTAAGGTTAAGAACAGTATCAATACCCTATCTACAGCAAGCTATACACAGAGGGGAACAGTTTTGCTAGCATTCCAGGGGACTACGGGGAGATATAGGACACATGCTGGGAAAAGGGACAGAGGGAGGTCAATCTTGGTGGTGGAAATGGCCTGATTCATTGTCACTATGTACCTTCAATACTACTGTGAAATATTTGTTATTCACTCTTTGGTCACAATAAAAAAAATATTAATTACTACCTTGAATACTTGTCACAAAACACACCCAACTTATTATAAAAGGGAAAATTATGAAAAAGGCATACATTGTGGGGCTGTAGAAAATGCTTTTGAAGTTGACTTGGTGTTTTTTGATTCATCACCACCTAAATTAATAATGGTCTGGGATTTTCTAGTGCTAAAGGCCCTGTTTTCATAAGATGCAAGCAACTTAATGACAGGCCTTCCAGGGATTTCAGTACACTTATATGTAAGAAATTTTATTTTGGTTCCTTATCCTTACTAATTTACAACCCTGTGTAACTAACTGGATTATAGGTATTTTCAGAAGACGTGATTAGCTGAACTTCTAGGAAACCTGCAAGAGGGTTTGGGTAGTGATGTGTCAGCTATAAGTATGTTCATTCATCTGAAGGAACATTTTTAGAGCAGGAATGGCCAGACTCAGAGGTGCTGACTTGTGAAACCTGGTGGTAAATATATTTCTTACTGAAAGAACAAAAATTCTACTTTCCTGGCCATGTGAAAGAAAGGAAATAGCAAATACCAAAAAGAAATCAAACCAAACAAAACATTTACTCATTTTACCATTCTTAACAAGGGTCCTCCCTCATCTCTCATCAAAACTTAGACGCAGTAACTATGTTTACACACAGTGGTTAGAGGGAAGTGACTGGAAGGCAGCAATCAACTCAGCAATGATGGGTTAAAGGAAAAGTAAGACAAGTTTGATTACAAATCATGTGAACACAATACCATGAACTAGGATAGCAAGGGCTCAACTTTCAATTCACTGTATATTTAATAGATCATCATCATGTGAGCAAACTCAATGAGAATTCATTTTATTCACTCATGTACTCATTGGTTTGAATAAAGCATCTGCCAAATGTGAGATACCCCATGGCTATGGCTCCTATTCTCACCAAGTATGTCATGTGTTGTGCTAATTATTAAGGGCTACAAACTAAAATACCAAAGCCTTGTGATGAATGAAAACTAGATCTGATATTCATGGAAGATGCTAATAAGTAATTTAGTACACAGCAGGAATGACTTAGCTGTGCCATGGTGTTTAGAGGGCTTCAGCTAAGAAAAGTCAAGGCCCAATAGCTAGAATCATCTGAAGCTTATTTCTATTCATTTTTATGATGGTTAATAATGTTGCCAAAGTGAGGCCTTTACTGGGGTTTGGAAAACATTTTTACACAAGGTATCTTCATGTGATATGGTTTTAGTAATGGCATAGTACCTGGGTTCCTAATTTAAGTTCCAGAGACTTTGAGTGAGGCAGAAGTTGTATTTCTTCTATAAATTAGCCTCAGAAATTAATTATACTATAATCCAAACTATCATAAGTTCTGCCAAAATCAAAGATAGAAAAACTTAGCTCTAACTAGAGTGGGAAAATTGCCATTTTTTTTACTGAATAAAAGTATATGTCTGCATATCATGTGTAAAACTGTGTGAAATGCAGTAAAATTAGTAATTTTACTAATTAGAAAATTAGTAATTACTAATTAGAAATTAGTAAAAGTGAAAGAAAAAATAATGACATAGAATAAGGAATCTTCCTTGAGATTACTTTTTAAGGGTAACTCGATAAATCATAGAATAGGAAACACAGTAATAAAAATAGCCTTTTATATGGAACCACCAAGTGTCCAATGACACGCAATTAGATTTAAAAAAATGGTAAACACAAATGTACATGGGAAATAGAACACTACTCAGCTATAAAAATATATTGCCATTTCAACAACGTAGCAGAAGACTTTTTGAAATTTTGAAGATCTGATCTTTTGACATTTCGAAATTCTGTCATTTTATTCAAAATATGCAGAAATAAAGCAAATAAATAAATTGACCTTAGATAAAGAAAAGATATTAATGGTTATAAGAGGGGGAATGGGTAGAGAGTAAAACAGGTAAAGGAAGTTAGTATATAGTGATAGATATAGACACTAGAATTTATTGGGTTTGGGACCACACCTGGAAGTACTCTAGAATTTGCTAGTTTGGGGGCCACATCTGAAAGTACTCAGGGCTTACCTGTGGCTTTCCACAGTGATAAAATCTAGCTGACTTTAGGACTGTGTGGCATGTCAGGGATCAAATCTTGTTCAGCTCTATGCAAGGCAAGCATCCTACCTGCAAAGTTATTTGAGGAATGAGGTGGAATATTACAAGACTCTAACCATACTCAGAATTGCTCAGGGCTTGCTCTTTGCTCTGTGTTCAGGGTCCACATGCAATGTCGGGAAGCAAATCAGGGTTGCCCTCAAGCTGAGCAAGCACTTTAATTTCTGTATGACTTCTCTAGCCCCCAGAACATGACTTTTAATTTCGATCAGGATGTCATGCTTATAAATGTAGATTCATAGTAGTCTAGCTCTGAAACATGTCATTCTACAAACAAATGTTACCTCAACACAAAAATTATTTGAAAAATAACATCTGAGGCATAGGGAAATGTTACAGTTGTTAGGGCACATGACTATCAGTATCTGACCTAGGTTCAACACTCAGCACCACATGGTGACCTGAGCATCATATAATATAATACTGAAGGACCCTGAGTACCTCTGGGTATGATCCTAAAGGCTCCCAACACTTCTAAGGGTCCCACATATTCCTAACATCACAGGGTCTAAGCACCATCATACTCTCAAATCTTTGCAAAGAATCACCAGTCTCTTTGACCAGGAATACCTAGTGGGATTCCTGGATCTTCTGAGCACTGCTTGAGAGCCCATAAAATATAAAGTTAAATAACATCTGAGCACTATTATCTAAGATTAAATCACTGGCATATCACTTCTACTATGGTTTTCCATTAGTTTTATAAAATTAACTCACTTTTTCTCTCCAATTTATTTTCAATGGAAAACAGATATATTAGAATATAAAACCTTATTTTGGCCATGATTTATATGCTAAAAAGCTAAGATGACCTTAAACGTTATAGAAGTAAAGAAGCACTTAGTAGATACTAGATACATATTTTTCTATTAAGATACTGAAACTGAATGCCAGTTCTTTTTTCTTTTTATGGTTTGTCATGTCTTTTTTTCTTTTATCTTTTAAGCTTAGATAATACTTTTCGGTTTTTTTTCCTTTTATAAAATCTTTATTTAAGCACGAAAATTACCAGCATAATTGAAGTTGGGTTTCAGTCATAAATGGAACAAATTCCTTTCACCAGTGCAACCAACCCACCACCAATGACCCCCTATCTCCTCTCTCACCCCTGCCTGATTCGAGACAGGCATTCTACTTCTCTCATTCATTAACATTGTCATTCTAGTTGTTAGTGAAGTTATTTCCCTAACAATATTCACAACTTGTTGTGGTGAGTTCATATTGTGAGCAGGTTGTTCTGGTCCTTAACTCTATTGTCTCTGGGCATTATTACAATAATGCTTTTTTTTGTTTGTTTGTTTGTTTTGTTTTGTTTTTGGGTCACACCTGGCAGCGCTCAGGGGTTACTCCTGGCTCCACGCTCAGAAATTGCTCCTGGACTCGGCCGATTGGATTACCTGCCTCGTGCCCGATCCACTTCCTGGGATAACTAATGGAGGAAATTAGAAAGGAAGGAACGATGTTTCCATTCTCATTTGGGGACCTCGCAGGAAGTCGGCAAATTAAATAATTAAGACGGGAAGAAAGATGAAAAGAAGATCAGATTGGGGGTGGAAGGGAAGCACAAGGATTCCCAAGTCCCCTAGGACAGCTCAAAGGCAAAGCCTTGGATAGAGGGGCATGGGGGTTGGGGGTTGGGTTGTCCTTGTTCCTTGCCTCCCACCCCACATGCCCAGCATCATCCTGCCCAGCATCACTACCCAGAGTGTGCAAACCCCACAGTGAACGTGAGCAAGCCCCCAAAGAGCAACGCCACTCTGAAGCAAGTCAAGGGGGGTCCCTAGCCCATCTCCATCCTAGTGGTCAGAGCAGCATAGGGAAGGGAAGGGAGCGAGAAAAAAAAAAGAAAAAAGAAATTGCTCCTGGCAGGCACGGGGGACCATATGGGGCACCAGGATTCGAACCGATGACCTTTTGCATGAAAGGCAAACGCCTTACCTCCATGCTATCTCCTGGGCCCCACAATAATGCTTTTAATTTTTCCTAAAACCCATAGATGATTCGATCCAGCTATCCCACTCCTAAGGATATACCCTAGAAACAAAATAATACAATAGAAAAATCCCTTCCTCACACCTATATTTATTGCAGCACTAATCACAATAGCCAGGCTCTGGAAACAACCAAGATGTCCTTCAACAGATGAATGACTAAAGAAACTGTGGTACATATACACAATGAAATATTATGCAGCCATCAGGAGAGATGAAGTAATGCAATTATAGATTCTATAATGCTCAGTGAAATAAGTCAGAGGGAAAGACAGACACAGAATAGTTTCATCTATGGGCTTTAAGAAAAATAAAAGTCGTTTTTGCAACAGTCCTCAGAGACAAAGACAGGAGGGCTGGAACTTCCAGCTCATTTCATGAAGCTCACCACAAAGAGTGATGAGTGCAGTTAGAGAAATAACTACACTGAGAACTACCATAACCATGTGAATGAATGAGGGAATGGAAAGCCTGTCTAGAGTAAAGGTGGGGTGGGGTGGGATGGAGGGAGATTTGAAACATTGGTGGTGGGAATGTTGCACTGGTGAAGGAGGGTGTTCTTTGCATGACTGAAACCTAATCATAATCATATTTGTAATCAAGATGTTTAAATAAAGATATATAATATATATGATGCAACTAATAATGAATTAAATATGATGAAACAGTAAAATCCCATAGATGAGTGAAACAATTCTCTCTCTCTCTCTCTCTCTCTCTCTCTCTCTCTCTCTCTCTCTCTGATTTATTTCACTCAGCATAATAGATTCCATGTACATCCATGTTTGGGAAAATTTCATGACTTCATTTCTCTTGATGGCTGCATAAACCATTGTGTATATGTACCACAGTTTCTTTAGTCATTCCTCTGTTGAAGAGCATCTTGGTTGTTTCCAGAGTCTGGCTGTTGTAAATAGTGCTGCAATGACTATAGGTGTGAGAAAGGGATTTTTGAATTGTATTTTTGTGTTCCTAGAGTATATCCCTAGGAGTGGTAATAGACGGATCACATGAGCTCAATTTCCATTTTCTTGAGGAATCTCCATATTGTTTTCCATGGAGGCTAGACTAGACAAGAATGCCAGTTATTAAAAAAAATAGAAGCATTAGATGTTGAACTTCAATTTAATTTATTCTGAAAGTCCAAAAAAATGTGAAGATAATTTCACAAGGGACTGCCATTTTATAGTCTAATTTCCATTTTTAATATCTTTATTTAAACACCTTGATTACAAACATGATTGTGGTTGTATTTCAGTCATGTAAATAACACCCCCTTCAGCAGCGCAACTATCCCATTACCAATGTCCCAAAATCTCCTCCTCCCCCACCCCCACCCCAACTGTACTCTAGACAAGTTTTCTACTTCCCTTGTTTATTCTCATTGTTAGGATAGTTCTCAATGTAGTGTTTTCTCTAACTACACTCATCACTCTTTGTGGTGAGCTTCATGAAATGAGCTGGAACTTCCAGCCCTCCTATCTTTTCTCTGAAAAAAATGTCTTTCATTTTTTTTAAAACCCATATATGAGTGAGATTATTCTGCGTCTTTCTCTCTCCCTCTGACTTATTTCACTCAGTGTAATAGATTCCATGTACATCCATGTAGAGGAAAATTTCACGACTGCATCTCTCCTGACGGCTGCATAATATTCCATTGTGTATATGTACCAAAGTTTCTTTAGCCATTTATCTGTTGAAGGCCTGTTGGTTGTTTCCAGAGTCTGGCTATGGTAAATAGTGCAGCAATGAATATATGTCTAAGAAAGGGAGTTTCGTGTTGTATTTTCGTGTTCCAAGGATATATCCCTAGGGGTGGTATAGCTGGATCATATGGGAGCTCAATTTCCAGTTTTTTGAGCAATCTCCATATCGCTTTTCATAAAGGTTGGACTAGACGGCATTCCCGCCAGCAGTAGATAAGAGTTCCTCACTCTTCACATCTCCGCTAGCACTGCTTGTTCTCACTTTTTGTGATGTGTACCAATATCTGTGGAGTGAGGTGGTATCTCATAGTTATTTTGATTTGCATTTCCCTGATGAATAGTGATGTGGAGTATTTTTTCATGTACCTTTTGGCCATTTGTATTTCTTTTTTTGTCAAATTGCCTATTCATTTCTTCTCCCCATTTTTTGATGGGATTAGATGTTTTTCTTGAAAAGTTCTGTCAGTGCCTTGATATTTTGGATATTAACCCCTTATCTGATGGGGATTGGATGAATAGTTTCTCCTGCTCAGGGGGTGACTCTTGTATCCTGGGCACTATTTCCTTTGAGGTGCAGCTTAATATATTCCCATCTGTTATATGGACACTTTGTACTAATCAAGAGATATGTGCAAGAGGAAGAAATCACATTCTTAGACATATCCGGACCCAATGAGAGAAAAGCATATTATCTCATACAGTTATTGACAAATTTGAAAGAGGACATCATATATATTCTCAGCTTAATATATTCCCATCTGTTAATCTCTGATTTCACTTGTTTGGAGAGTGCACTTTCCTCCATGAAAATGCCTTTAGTCTCAATGTCATGCAGTGTTTTACCTTTGTGTTGCTCTATATACCTTATGGTTTCAGGTCTGATATCAAGGTCTTTAGTCTATTTGGATTTTACCTTCATACACGTTGTTAGCTGGGGTCTAAGTTTGCTTTTTTGCAAGTGGCTAACCAGTTGTGTCAATACCATTTGTTGAACAGAATTTTCTTGCTCCATTTACGATTTCTTGCTCCTTTATCAAAAATTAGGTGACTTATGTCAGGAAAACATTCTCTGAGTACTCAGGCCTATTCCACTGATCTGAGGGTCTGTCTTTATTCCAATCCCATGATGTTTGGATAACTATTGCTTTGTAATACAGTTTAAAGTTGGGGAAAGTAATGCCTCCCATATTCTTTTTCCCAATGATTGCTTTAGCTATTTGATGGTGTTTATTGTTCCAAATGAATTTCAAAATGATTGTTCCACTCTTTGAAGATAATGTAATGACTATTTTTATAGAATCGCATTATATCTGTTAATTACTTTGGGGAATATCGCCATTTTAATGATGTCCATTTATAAGCCTGCCAATTCATAAGCAGGGTATATGTTTCCATTTCAGTGTGTCCTCTCTTATTCCTTGGAGTAGAGTTTTATAGTTTTCTTTGAATAGGTCCTTCACGTCTTTGGTCAAGTTTACTCCAAGATATCAAGTTTGTGTGGCACTAATGTGAATGGGTTTTTTTTTCTTAGTGTCCATTTCTTCCCTATCATTCTTGATGTATTAAAAGGCCATTGATTTTTGTGTTAATTTTGTAGCCTGCCACATTGCTATATGAATCTATTGTTTCTAGGGAGAGTATCATGTCATTTGCACGCAGTGAGAGCTTGACTTCTTACTTTCATATCTGAATGCCCTTGATATCTTTTTCTTGCCTAATCTCTATAGCAAGTACTTCCATTACAATGTTGAAGAGGAATGGTGAGAGTGGACAGCCTTTTTTTGTACCGGAATTTAGAGGAAAGGCTTTCAGTTTTTCTCCATTGAGGATAATATTTGCCATAGGCTTGTGGTAGATGTCCTTAACTCTATTGAGGAAGGTTCCTTTAATTTCCAACTTGCTAAGAGTTTTTATCAAGAGTGGGTGTTTGATTTTATCAAATGCTTTCTCTGTGCCTATTGATATGATCATGTGATTTTTATTTTTATTGTTGTTGATGTGTCTTATGTTGATAGATTTATTAATGTTAAACCATACTACTTGATCATGGTGAATGATCTTCTTGATAAGGCATTGGATTCTATTTTCCAGGATTTTGTTGAGGGTCTTTGCATTTGTGTTCATTAGGGATATTGGTATGTAATTTTCTTTTTTGGCAGCATCTCGGTCTGGTTTTGGTATCAAGGTGATTTTGGCTACTAAATAGCTGTTTAGAAGTGTTCCTGTTTTTTCAATTTCATAAAACAGTCTAGCCAGGATTGATATAGTTCCTCTTGAAAGGTTTGAAAGAATTTATCAGTGAATCCATCTGGGTCTGGGCTTTTCTTTTTAGGCAGACATTTGAATGCCATTGTATTTCCTCAATAGTGATGGGGTTGTTTAGATATGCTACATCCTCCTTACTCAACGTTGGAAGGGTGTAGGATTCCAAGATTTATCCATGCCTTCCAGGTTCTCATGTTTAGTGCCATAGAGTTCCTCAAAATAGTCTCTGATTACCCTTTGAATCTCTGTAATATCTGTAGTGATCTCCCCTTTTTCAGTTCTAATACAGGTTATCAAGTTTCTCTCTCTTTCTTTGTGAGTTTTGACAATGATCTATCAATCTTGTTTATTTTTTCAAAAAAACCAACTTCTACTTTCATTTATCTTTCCAATTGTTTTTGTGTTTCCACTTCATTGATTTCTGCTCTAAGCTTTATTATTTCCTTCTGTTTCCCTATTATGGGTTTCTTTTGTTGATCATTTTCTAATTTCATAAGCTGCATCATTAAGCTGTTCAGGAATGCCCCTTATTCTTTCCTGGCATGTGCTTGCAAAACTATAAATTTTCCTTTCTGTACCACTTTTGATGTTTCCCATAGATTCTAGTAGTTTGTGTCTTCATTGTCATTTGTTTCCAGGAAAGTTTTGATTTCCTCTGATTTCATCTCGGATCCACTGGTTGTTCAGTAGCAGGCTGTTTAATTTCCAGTTGTTAAATTATTTCTTCTGTGTCCCTTTGTAGTTCACATATAATTTCAGAGCCTTGTGGTCAGCGAAGGTAGCATTCAAAATTTCTATCCTCTTGATTTTATGGAGGCATGTTTTATGTCGTATCATGTGGTCTATCAGGAGAATGACCCATGTACATTGGAGCAGAATGTATGTCCAGGTTTCTGGGGATAGAGTGTCATATATATATATATATATATATATATATATATATATATATATATATATGACATTTCTCTTTTCAAAGATAGTATATTGTTGTTGGATTTCAGTCTGGTTAGCCTAGCAAGTGTTGACTAGGCCATGTTTAGGTCTCCCACAATTATTGTGTTATTATTGATGTCCTTTTTCAAATTTGTCAATAACTGTATGAGATAATATGCTTTTCTCTCATTGGGTCCAGATATGTCTAAGAGTGTGATTTCTTGCTCTTGCACATATTTCTTGATTAGTACAAAGTGTCCATCTTTGTCAATTACAACTTTTCTGAGTCTAAAATTTGTGTTGTCTGGTATTAATATGGCCACCCCAGCTTTTTTAAGGGTGTTGTTTGCTTGGATGATTTTTCTCCAGATTTTGATTTTGAATCTGACTATTCAGGTGTGTTTCTTGAAGACAGCAGAAGGTTGGGTTCATCTTTTTGAATCATTTCACCACTCTGTGTCTCTTAATTGGTGCATTTAGTCCATTGACATTGAGGGAGAATATTATCATAGGATTTAATGTAATCTTGCAGATAAATTTGCTGTGTCACTTGGTCTCTCTTGTCTTAAAGTAGACCTTTCAGATTTTTCTTTATGTCTGGTTTTGCATCTGTGAAATTTTTGAGTTCTTGTTTATCTGCGAAGCTATGTATCCTTCCTTCAAACCTAAATGTGAGTAGAACTGGGTTCAGTATTTTAGGTGAAGTCTCCATTTCATTCATTCTTGTCATAATATCCCACCATTGTCTTCTGGCCTTGCGAGTTTATTGTGACATATCTACTGTAAATCTTATGGATGCTTCTTTGAATGTAATTTCCCTTTTTGATCTTGCTGCTTCCAGTACTCTATCTCTATCTGTAGGATTCATCATTGTGACTAGGATGTGTCTTGGGGTGTTTTTCTTTGGATCTCTTTTAGCTGATACTCTTCAGATGTGCAGGATTTGATTGCATGAAATATTTAGCTCTGGAAGTTTTTCTGCGGTGTTATCTTTCACTGTTGATTCTTCCTGCAGATTCCCTGGAATCTGGAACTCAAATGATTCTTATGTTGTTTCTGTTGAGTTTATCAAAGACTACTATTTTCATCTGTTCATATCTTTGAGTACTTTTTCCATTTTATGATCATTTGCCTTAAGGTTCTTTTCCAGTATTTTCTACTCTATGGAGTTGTTCTACATTTGATCTTCCAGTTCACTGATTCTGTTCTCAGCTGTTGTTACCCTGCTGGAGAGGATGTCCACTGAGTTTTTCAGTTCAGCTACTGTGTTTTTCAGATCTGTTATTTCAGTTGGACGTTTCTGATTTCTGTCTTTGTGTTCTTTTCTGCTAGAGCTATATTTCCTTTGATTTCCATGAATGTCCTCCATATTTCTATTCTATACTCCTTATCTGAGAGATTAATCAGATGGTTTCTATTTTTTGCTTCATCAGAGCTATCATCTTTATTCTCTGTGCATGGTGATTTCCTGAGAGATTTCCCCATTGCCACACTTGTAGTGTGATTTTTTTTCTGTGTGTTACAGTGTGATTCATTTGCTAGAAAGAGCCACGTCTGTGAAGTGAAACAAAGTAGCCATGCTCTTCTGGAACCTCTAGGAGAGTGATTTTGCTGGGTCCTTTTTGGCCCACTCAGGAGAGGTTCAGGACACAGGACAGTAGAAAAACACGCACAGATGACACTCACAGTTTCTCGAAGTTGGTAACCACTTGGGTAGGGTCAGATTTCTCCATCCTGATGGCACAGAGGAACTGCCTTTCTAATAGCTATTTCTATTGCCAATTTTCACTTAGAGACTCATTGTCCCTTTTTTCCAGCCCCTAGAAACTCTAGGAGAACAATTTTGCTGGACCCTTTCCGGCCCACTTAAGAGAGGTTCATGACACAAGACAGTAGAAAAACACGCACAGGTGACACTCACAGTCTCTCACAGTGGTAACCACTTGGGCAGGGACAGATTTTTCCAACTTGATGGCATAGACAGACAGAGGACCTGCCTTTCTGACAGCTATCTCTATTGCCGGTTTTCACTGGGAGGCTCAGTGCCTCTTGGTTTTCCAGCCTCAAGTAACTCTAGGAGAGCAATTTTGCTGGGCCCTTTTCGTCCCACTCAGGAGAGGATCAGGTCACAGGACAGTAGAAAAACATGCACAGGCGACATTCACAGTCTCTCTCAGTTGGTAACCATCGGACAGGGTCAGATTTCTCCAGCCTGATGGCATAGATAGACAGAGGACTTGTCTTTCTGCCAGCTATCTCTATTCAGTTTAATTTCTTAAACAACTATCAATATCATAGGCTTTATTGGTAAATACTTGTCTGAATTAGTACAATATTTAGTGGTATGTTTTTTCCTTTTACTTATTTTACTTAATTCAAGTTCTGGAATCTATGAAGAATAGTAAAATCTGGCCCAGTTGATCATGGTTAATAAATAATAACCATGTACTTGCTTCAGCAGCACATGTGCTAAAATTGGAATGATACAGAGATGATTAGCATGGCCCCTGTGCAAAGATGACATGCAAATTCGTGAAGCATTTCATACTTAAAAATAATAATAACCATGCCACTGGTCAAAACGTGGTTCCTCCACACCTCTATTTTGTTTGTCAGAAACAACTTTCTAGAAGATTCAGTGAAAAAGAGAAAACTTGGCTATACATAATCGAATCAACCAGCCTCTGATTACTGTTGCCCATATGCTGGTGGAGTGATATTTTGCTTTACCATTATGGCATGACTAATTCCTGAACATTAGAACATCCTCCTTAGTTCAGCATACCTGTCCCAATTACTCCCTATAGGTACCTCAATCCTGTACCAGTCATAACTAAAATCAGTCTGAGCACCTGCAGGCCCTAGGGATTTTATTTTATTGATTCTAATTAAGGCACCACGATTTACAAAGTTATTCATGACTTCATGATTGAGCTTCAGGCGTGCATGTTTCAGCAGTGTCAACTTCTCTTAACCAGTATCCTGTTTCCCTCCCAACCTCCAACCTGCCTCTGTGCCAGGCACTTAAAAAATAAACTCTATGCTATATAGTTTGTGATACTGTTACTGATGCCCCAGAGGCTTTTAAGGACACTTTCTGAAAAAACAGAGAAAGTCACCTTGGGTCACTCTTTTACTCCCATTCTGCAACCAGTTTAGCCACCCTGTTGTAAATCAACTTTCTTTTTGTTTTTTAGTTTCATCCAGTAGATATAGCTCCAAAATGGGTCTTATTTCTGTGGTTTCTCGTCGCTCTCCTTTTTATTTGCCAAAAGCATGTAAAATGTCTCTAGAAATTAGGATAAGAACCAGAGTCAGGTATTTATCTCAAAGAACCCTTCCTGTAAGATTGCTAGGCGTTCTAAGAGTAATTCCTTTATAGTCTTGGGATTGATGTGAACCAACATTTTCCTTCTTTATTTATAGACAGTTGTGGTAAAGCTGTCAAAGCCCGTGGCACTGTGGACTCAGCAGGATGTCTGCAAGTGGTTGAAGAAACATTGTCCAAATCAGTATCAGATCTACAGTGAGGCATTCAAACAGCATGACATAACTGGTAAAGTATGCAGAACCAAAGTACTCCTCCCTATCGCCATCTCAGTGGCCTTTCCCACACCCTTCCCGTGAAATAGCATCTTCTCGTAGACATTGCTAGCATGGTTTGTTTTAACAGAACTGATACATGCCAAATATGTGTGAACTCTGCTACTTAGCAGAGATATTTTGAATGTGTGGGAATCAGGGAACAGGGTTGGGGGAAATCTAAAGAAAATCCTAGAGAACATAAAGAGTATCTTTCTAATTCACCTGATTGCAAATTCAGAAAATAAATATTCTAAGATTTCATTGTACCTGAATGAAAGCATAAATTAAAAACACCATTTCTTGGGGTCAAAAAGATAGTATAGAGTGGGTAAGGTCCTTACATTGCATGTGACCAAGCTGGGTTTGATCCCTGGCATCCCCATATGGTCCTTTAAGCTCAAAAAGAGTACCACCAGGTATGAAACAAAAACATAAACAGACACCATTTCTTTGGAAGATATTTGAGCATTACTTGAGTGTGGTATTATGGGATTGGTCTCTTTCTACCTCACTCAGAATATGCCTTGTTATTCATTGAATGGGTCATCTTTGAATGTAGCACTTTGGATTGGTATTGAGACAAGATGATCCCACCTCCAGGTTTGACAAGACCCTCAGTTTAGAAACTCGGAGATAAAGGAAGTCAGTCCTTGTGTTTTCTGGATCT